>JAYMFT010309166.1:0-10142 GCA_038088735.1 Panulirus argus | reverse complement strand
TATATATATAATGTTAGCTGAGACGGCACGGGCAGCTGAGGCCCTAATCAAGGCCATCCCATTAACGCTATATATACAGGTACCTGTTGACAGGGAGCTCACCGTGTCACTTGAAGGTTAATGATTAATAAGGTTCGCACACACACATGGTTTATTGAGAGTACAGATGGTTTGAAGGAACACAGGTTATGTGTCCGTCCGCCACAGAGATTACAAGGCAACTGACTATAATGCTGACAAAATAATAGTAACGCCACTCGTAACAAGAGGGCTGCACTGCACCTAAGCTCGCACGAACAGACATGGCAGACATAGTTATGTATATGTGTCTGTTCACATCCACAGCACCCACTTTATCGACCAAACTCTAGGGGTGGAGGAACAGCTGGGTTGACTGACAAACGACTACTGTAACCAGGATTCCAACCCATGCACCCGACCCTGGGCGACACGTGAATGCGTCACGGCCAGGAACGCTAACCGTTACACCACGGAAGTCCATATATATATATATATATATATATATATATATATAAGCCTATGGCAGCATCAGGCAGCGTTGCCAAAGTTTAGTATCTTCAATGATACATACCATAAAGATGCCTAGATGTCGGGCTACGTAACACAGTGTAATAATTATACGATTCCCCTACTCGTTCAACCACAGCCCTTCATAAATGGTTATCATTGAGGAGAAATTCTACACCCGAGAAGAAACTGAGGCGAAACTCTTCCTTTCTCAGGAGGGTGAGGGACAAACTCTCCCTTGGTAAAGATGTCGCGGAAGAAACTATACTTTGTGGAGGTCGGTAAAAGTGAAACTCAACCTCCCTAAGAAAACTGGGAGACTCAAGGTAATAATGAAGGAGAAATTTTACCGTGTTAAGGAGAGCGTAGGGAAACTCTACCTTGGTGTGAAGAGTGTAGGGAGACTACCCTGGTATGGTGTGTGCCGCAAAAAGCTTTCCTTTGTTGAGGACTGAATATATGAGAAATAAACTATCTGCTTGAGATTAAAGTGAAGGTATTCTGTCTTGAAGAAACTCTACCTCGGTGGAGAAAGTAAGGAAAAAAAATTCACCGGTGAGGAAGGTAAAGAAAAACTCTACCTCACTGAAGATGGGAAAGAAAAAACTTTACTTCGGTGAAGAAGTTCAGGAAAAAAAAAACTACCTCTGTGAGGATGGTGAGGGGGCAAAAAAAAAAAAATCTACCTCGTTGAAGATGGAACTACCTAGATGAGAGTGTAGGAGTAACTCATTATTCGCTTTTCAATTACGCGTTTGAAACACCAAAGCATCTATAGGATGGTTGAATAATGGGCTGGCCTTTTGAACTTTAGACCTATCAACTGCCAGGGTCATTAAAGTTACCCATATCAAAATGTAGCAACGAAATGAAAATTTTAAAATTCTGACCATATATAAACTCTCACAGTATACTTTTGATCATGACTTACAAGACTTATGTAAATCTCAAGTCATTAAACGTGTCAGCTTATCAAATTCTCCGGAAAATATAAAAAACTACATAAATATAAACATCTTAAGAGAGAAAACAAAAACTTGCCTTCGAAAATTGTAAAAGGTTGCGTTCCATTTCTCACTGTCGTTTACGTCAAGAAAATTACAGTTCCACTCGTCGCTTGATTCTAATGGCTGCTCACAGTTTGGAAAATTGTATACTATCACAGCATGACATACAGGAAGATTATCAAAGTCCTTAGAGCTCCAGCCCAGCTTTCAATACCGGTCGACCAAACTCCTGTGGCCGTTGCGATGCGCAAGTCAGGCAGAGGGAAAGAGAAAAACAAGGGGAACCAGTCAAGCGTCGTAACACCAGTACCAAAGGAAAGTAAACGTCCGAATTAACGGCTCCCAAGTTCTCGAACATATCAAAATTTAATTAAAGTATTTTCGATAACTATACGAACAAATTATTTCGTATAAATGTTCATGATATATATATATATATATATATATATATATATATATATATATATATATATATATATATATATATTGCCCCCTTCACCGATGTTCTTATTTGATCTCATGTTTTTTTCATGCTATTAACCTCCTTCCAAAACATTGTCTTATGTTCCCTGAAGTTTGCTAATAATCGTTCATCCCAACTCGTTTGTCATCTCTCTCAGCTCTTCCGCCTATCTCTTGACCTCCTGCCGCTTTCTCTTGTACACTTCCCACTCAGAAGCACTCCCTCCCTTTGAGTAACGCCATACATCTCTTTTCTCGTCCACTAGTAACTCAACTTCTTCATCCCACCACTCACTACCCGTTCTCAACAGCCTACCTCCCACCTACCGAATACCACCTAACACTTCTATTGCACTCGCAAGTAACTGCCTTCTTAAGCACCTTCCATTCCCTCACCTGTTTCGTTAGCTTCATTTACTCTAGCCTCTTGCCATTCTACGCTCTTCATACAAGTCTCTTTTCGAAACTCACTTACTTTCACCAAACTCTTCCCACCCACATAATTTCCTCTCTCTTTCACACACACACACACACACCAGCCCAGCAGCAGTCACAAGAACCTGCCAATGTTCCTTCTCCCCGTCACTGTCCCCACCGTACCAGCCCCTCCCACACCACCTCTGCATCAGCCACACACCACCAAGGGGACACGAGGGCCGCCCTCGGTACTGCAAAACTCAACCCGGATGTAAGTCCAGCCTAACAGCCGCTCATCTCGTTTTGTAACACCTTGAGAGTATCGACTTAACCCCAAAAGCACGACTTAAACTCCTTCCGTTGGTTGGTTGGTTGAGCTTTAGTTCCATCTACTGCCTGGGTCATTTAGGGCCGTCAACGTCAAGCTGTGTGCATCAACTAACCGATAAATATTCAACACCTTCTGCAGGTGTTCAGGATAGATATAAGACCACATGCACTCTCGCGGTGTATGTGACCTATAAACTCCTCCAGTATGTCGATTTAACCCCTTCAGTGCGTCGATGAACAGTTTCATTATGTCGACTTAATCCCTTCAGTACGTCGAATGAACCGCTTCATCATGACGACTTAATCCCTTCAGTATGTCTACTTAAAACCTAAAGTATGTCGACTCCACCCTTTCAGTATGTTGACTTGACCCCTTGAGTACGGCGACTCTGGCCCCTTAAGCACGATCACTGAGTGCCGTGAGCAGCCAGCGCCCTAAATCAGTTGCACACACCAGTCTGACGAACCAAAGCCAGTCACACCAGCCCTACCTTTACTTTCCTCCATCCTTTCATCTCTAACACTATCATGTAATTAGCCATCCAGTTGAGCAATTGAAACATTCGCATCATCTAATTCTCCACAATGGTCAAAACTATCTTCGTCAATAAACCACGATATGGTTATCAGTGTACATTAACTGCACTCTTACAGAGAGAAATCAACACAAGTAATGATGTGTTTCTAGAGACAGGATCAGGTCCAAAGCGAACACTCTTGTATAGACGAGACTTGGCGTCTGTGAATGCAAATAAAGTGTATTTATCAGCAAACATAACCTGGATTACCGAACGCCTTTCAGTGGTGTGCAGCTGACGACATAGCAAAGGTAGACGAGGTCTGCTGTTGGCTCACGCCACAAATGATTGAAAAATAAAGGAACAAGTTACAGAGACAATGGCTTGTGGTGGACACAAGTTACAGCGCTGTGTCATCACCGCAAGTCGCTGGAAAAATCTTACTGTGTGATCGAGTATCCTGTTCTGAACATATAATCATCGTGTGACAGGATCAGATCAGATATTTCGACAATATACAACAAACGTTTTCTAGAATTCGCACACATCATTACGAAGCCATAAACACTGTTTATAATGTCCATTTCTCTTCGAGATCTTTCGCAGTGTAGGAGTTAGCGTTGCTGACTATGAATTCACGCACAAGGCCATCCAAGTCCGAATCCTGGGCACGGGAGTCGGTCGGTCCACAGCCAAACCAGTTCCCAGTGAATATGTATCTCATAAAACTTGTCCTTCTGAAAAAAAAAAAAAAAATGAGAGAATTATTCTCAAGCACATTGTTCTGGGTAGAGGATTTCTTGTCAGTCTCTACCTCCCGTGCATGTGTGTGTGTGTGTGTTCTTACCTATTTATACGGTTCGGGAAGGGAGTTCTACACTTATAGCTCCCCACATCTTGAAATTTCTCTATCATTTAACTTTCAAACCCATATATTGTCAGGCTTCACAATTTGATCATTAGGATTATTCTATTCACCCTCTATCATAATATTGTATTACTGAACTGTTCTTTCCTTTTTTTCATTTTCATGTTATGGCAACTGAATCTTCTCGCTTTGTATCTTTCGAAGAAATTCGCCTTGTCATCATACTTGTCAAGATACTTGAAGGTTATAATCACTGCTAACTCTTCTCTCTTCCATAGTAGGAAATTTTATGTCAAGCCAAGAATCACTGTAACTCATTTCTGTTAATACTGGTACTATCATTTTGACGCCCTCTTCTGGACATTCTCCGTACTTTTTTTTTTTTTTTTTGTTAAGTACGGTGACCAAACCCTGAGAAGAATATTCTAGTTTTAGCCTAATAGTCTTTGTGAAAAGGCTCTTGAATATTCCCTCATCTATGTACATGAATTCGATTAGAATATATGCCAATACAAAATTTGTCTCCTTAATACAGTCTTCCTAAAGTGGCTCTGTTGCTACCGACGAAGTGTATTTTGTGTGTGTATGGGTGGGTGCGAGAGTGGGTGTGTCCCTCTTATATTTCCAAGGACCTAACTCGCTTGAGGCCAGTCAGCCACTGCTATAGTGCGCACATCAACCCGCTCTTTAACATCAGGGCTCCGTAACCGTCTGGCTGCCCTTGGTACACACATCCGTTACTACGGACGACGCTCATGTGGACAGTTATACAACATCAAGTCAGGACCCGTTGCATTAATCCCCGTTCGAGAAAACCAGCTATTCAGTATTCTTAAGCTAACGAGAAGAATCACAAAGAATTCTATTTAAACGGCGGTCAGCCCGTGCCAGAGCAAAGAAACTTTGGATATTTGCCAGTTTTATGGCCGGGACTCGAATTCATAGCAACAGCCGTGGCCAGAGTTCCAAGCTACTGAGCTGATGTAATGACAAACAATGAAATTTATAAAGCAGGTGTCATGGTCGTGAATTGAACCTATAATGCATAAACTAAGGCCACGATTTAAATCTTAATGGGAAATGTCAGGGAACAAATGTCAAAAAAACCATGAGTACGTCGTCAGACCATGAAGATTAAACCCGTTTTATCAAGCAGCATCAGAAGGAAAGAGCTTACCTCATAAATGCCCTACCGATATGTGGGTCACTAAAAATAATGAACGGATTGTACATTTCTGAATTTTCTTTTCATATATGTACCACATAAAAAGCCGTTTATAATAATAAAAAAGACACGAGTATTTTATCATTCGACCGACACTGAGAACAGGGTACGAAATCTTATGTTCTCAACAACACCAAATATCTCTTTCCTCCTGATCACAGCCTTGCCAGTCTTTAAAAACTTTATTTTTTGGTTTACTAATTTGCGTCTTTTCTAATTTACTGAAATACGTTATATTTTCTAATCTTATGGATATGGAGCCACTCATTTACTTCTGAATAGGCTAATCCTACACAGGTTTAAGTCCGACGATTTTTTTGTTAAAAATCCCTAATTCTTATATGTCCAAGGACTTTGAAATTATAGATGTCTGGGAAAGGTAGATGGCACGTTCGTAATTAACAAGCTGCAATCAAGCGACTTTTTGTTGGTGAAACGTGCTTCGTTCTCTCTCCCTCTTTACCTAAATCATTAAATGAATATCTACATTTAAATTTCATTAAATCCTATCAATCTGATCATGGATGACCGCAGGATGGGGCATTCCCCCTCCCTTACAATTTACAAAAAAGTGCACATACGACTTTCATTGTCACAGCTACTTGGAATTAAATTAAAACATTTTCGAAATTCTTACCAAAACTGAAAATCTGTGTTTGCTATTAGGCAAACAGAACACTCTTTTAGTCTTGATAACCTACACTGTAAAAGCTGGTTCCCTTCATACATGTTCTGTTCTATACCTTCCCTTGTATTTATTTCTGAAAGCGTCCCATGAACCTGATGTGTCAATCTCAAAAGAAAATTGTACAAATCTCGACCCACTACTAAGAATTATGATCCACTGATCTTGTACACGAACCAAACCTTACCTGATAAAACTTTCATTTACCTCTCATACTCCAGCCAATATTCTACAACAGTCAATTTGCTGAATAAAACATCAAACTGTCATAAACCACACCAACAAACTGCTATTATATTACTAAACAACAATCATATGGTAGGATTATCCGAGGTTAATGTACAGAGGTACACAAAAAAGACCCAGTTCTAGCCCTAGTAAATATCAATGTACGTCACTGATGAATTACATGGGAAATTGTAAGTATGGAAGCGACTGCTTTTCACAAGCTAATGCCCTATGTGAACGTTTGACAGCTCTCTCGCCGCCCTTCGTAATAACACGAACACGCATCAGTATGTAACACAAATTACGACAAGGGGCCCCACCAGTGTCGAAAACGTCCTTTAACTATTGTCGTGGACACTTTTTTTTTATGTTGAAGGCTCCAGTCACGGACAAAGTCCACATCAAGGCCGGGCCCTAATTGAAATATAGATAGAGTTGAGAAAGGGGGATAGACAGACAGGGAAAGTATTTACAAATTTTTGAGAAAGTGAAAAACATCTCTTGAAATGAGCCAGGTCATGGTTATTGGGAAAGACATGAGAAGTTAGAGAGTTCCAGAGCTTCGACGTGTAAGGAAAGAAGCAGTTATCAAAACGGCACACCCTCGATTTTTTTTTTTTTTTTTAGATAATGTCCAATGACTGCGATGAGATGGAGGCAATTGGAACAAAGTACTCTTTACCGTCTTGGCAACAGGTCGTCTATAGTTCGTTAATACTTGTACACCTGTATGGAGTCCTTAAGCGTGTTCACACACCTACTTTTCACAAATTATTCTCTTTTACATAAAAAAATAGCCGTCGTATTCTTATTCCTTGTACTGAGGAATTAGAGCGATATAGAGTTATTTCATCTATCTTCATTAGAGCAGTAGTAAACATTTAACATAACGTATCTCACACTAATGTTCATAATAACCCTTTCTTTTAGCAGCAAGAGTGTAGGTTAAGTGGTTCACAATTAGCTGTGTAATCCCAAAACAAGAACTCGTCGACTCTACCACTATTATTTCTTCTAAAATTCAACAGTCAAGGTTATACAAACCAGCTGATCTCAACTGAAGCTGTAGAGAAGGCGATCCAATGTTCCTCAACCATGTATCAAATCGTGAGTCCACTGGATGGTTAATCATTTTGGCTTTAGGCCTGTCGAAAGTCAGGGTCATTAATGCCATCAAATGTCAATCTGTAATTATCAACCAGAAAATAGTTAGGACCTAATTCAAGAGTTTAAGTTAATTCCAAGACGATAAACGCTCATGGCCCTTGCGAATCCGTTAACCGTTAAAAAGTTACTTATCAAAAAGCAATTATCAACAACACTAGCGAGTCACTCACTTATCGAAATGTCACTGTTCGTTACTTGTACTTCTCGCTTATCGTAGTTATAGTTTATCCAAAGTTCGCTTAAAGCTATTATACGCAATGTATCTCCAGATCATAACGCTCCATTGACAACACAATCTGCCTATAAATCACTCTAAATTTACACTATTTGTTTTCTAAAAGTTACTTGATTTCCTGCGAATCAGGACAGTCCATTGAATACATGCATGACCTCCTTGTAAATCCTATAATCGTCAAACACTTTTAAGAATGAGGCTGACATGCAACTTGTTGACACGATCGTAAACAAATGACCGAGAAGGGCCGATATCAGAAGCACGTTCCGTACCGTTTCGAACAATGTTTCCCGAAAGTTTTTTAGTTACAATAGCGCCAAAGGGTTCATTAAAAATCGCATACCTTAGAGAATCAGGAAATCCTTTTTGTCTTCAGTATAACAAGCAAAAATAATATATTTAATGATGTCGTTCGCTTTCATATATGGTTAAAGAGAGAAGGACGACCGAAATCTTGAAAGGTCAAAAGTACACTACTCTATCTATCAGTTTAAGAGCAGCTAATAACGTTGAAGTCAAAGGGAAATTATAAAGGATACCTTAAGGATAGGCGAGGAGGTGTTACCAAAATGAAAGATACTAAAACGCCGACACCAGTGAGGTGGAATTGAGATGTATTAAGTAAACAATGAAATACGTAAAGAATAGCAATATCAAGCGTCTAAACTCCTGAACCATATAAGGCTCAAAGTTCTCATGAATTTGTCAATATGTGCTGAAAATGTGTGCATACACACTTGACAAACCGAACGAAATATTATTCTAGATGTTGCTAGAATCAGATACATGTCAAGGGAGTGGAAGAGGCAAAACATCATATATCTTTACAGGAAAGAGAGATTGTATGGAGGGGCTGAACTCCAGACCGGTCTCCCTAACGAGTGTAGTCTGTAAGGTATTGGAAAGGATTATTCACAAAGGAAATCAATGACTTTCGGCAAAGAAGAAATTACATAAGCGAGAAACGAATTCAGGGAAAGGTCATGCGTAACGAATCACTCTAAGAGGTTCGTTACGCATGACCTCTAACACACGTATTCAAAATTATCAAAGGCTTTGGTGATTTCGATCCAAAAAGTTTCTTAAAATCTGATTTGTCTTATTTCACCTACAGTACCGGACACAAACTTGAGGACAAATGTTTTAACGAGTGAAACATTATGAAAATTTCAAATGAAAGCAATCATATTTGTCAAATGATAGTACAATATTTCAATGAACTACAGTACTACTGACATGAAATACATACTTTTATATAAAATTTCTGTATTGCTTGCTTATATATTGTTAATTTGAATATGGACTATATTTGTTGACATTGTTCACATGAAAGCACAAGTGGAGCTTCATTGATACCTTTGCAAACTAATTTCTATCTAGCTTCCTGCATCCACTAGTGAGTTTTACCTTTCTATCACTTGGTTAAGCATAAAATGCCAAGTATAGCAATTGCCCCTCCACAATATCCAAGTTGAGACCCATAGATTATTTTGTATTTTCAAAGCAGCAAATCAACAACAGAGATCCACTTCATTTGACAATCAGCTTTTTGAGCCGATAGTCTCTCCAGAAAAAGAAAAAAAATCTGGAAGAAAGCCATAAAAAAAGTGCCCATGTGGTACAGTCTTAACCCAACTATCATCCCACCACTTTCACCTCTGCTACCCTCATAGTCCTTGAAACTCCTTTCACTTCCCTAAATACATAAACTCTCATTACTTAGTTTTATATCACCAGCACAGCTTTTGCAGAGCAAAAGTCTACTAGCAATCTTCATGTCTCCCTTGTGGTATTCTTTTCAGGGACTTTAGGCGAATCTTTTGTTGCTTCCTTTAATAACTCCAAAACATTTAATAGGGTGCTACATATATCTTTGTTGCATCCTTTAATAACTCCAAAGCACTTGACAGTGTGTGGCATATTTCTTTGATATCTAAACCTTATTTTAGCTTTAGTCTTGGTTCTCTAAAGCATAACTGTCATTCACGGCGGTTGACAGACCAACTTGTCCATTATATCCTCTTTCAGCAACTCTGGAATCAAAATCTTTCCCCAGTACTAACTTTCTTGCTACCACCAGTCTTCACCCATCCAACATGATCTTGTTTTCCGTTACGTTCAACAGGTAGTTAGTTTAGCTACTTTCATAAGCTCTCTGCACATGTCCAAGCCACTAAGATCCAAACCTATGGCAGCCTACTGGGTAGGACATCCTATAATTTGTATAGATCAGCCACATGAGGAGTGATCATTATGATATACCTTTCCTCTAATGGCAAAGCTTTGGAATGCCCTTCTCTTGCCTTTCCCTTTTCTTGAGGCATTTCCATCTCTAAGAGTCAGGTCTGCAAACATCTATGGAGTGCTATTAATTTCTATATTAACTCAATTAGAAATGTATTGGAAATTAAATGTTTGAGGAAAATATGTGGTGTGAGATGGTTTGATCGAGTAAGTAATGTAAGGGTAAGA
>JAYMFT010309155.1:0-10143 GCA_038088735.1 Panulirus argus | reverse complement strand
GGGGGAGGAGAAGGAGGAAGAGGAGGAGGAGGAGGAGGAGGAGGGGGAGGAGGAAGAAGAGGAGGAAGAGGAAGAGGAGAAGGAAGAGGAGGAGGAGGAGGAGGAGGAGTAGGAAGAGGAGGAGGGAGGGGGAAGAATACAGAAAAGGGTCTCTTTACTAACTGTTGTGACGCGAGCAACAGCGCGATGACACCAAACAACGGACGAACGATTCTTTTGTTTTCCTTTATGTTAGTTAGTGTTACTGATATCTGGGGACCCCCCGGAGGGTGATTGTGCGTTGCTACTTCAGGACGTATATCTGGGGGGGGGTCCCGAAGGGTGATTTTGTGTGTGTCTGGAGTCCCCAGAGGATGGCTGTATGCATTTGGAGTTCCCAAAAGAGTGAATGTGTGTTGCCACTTAAAGACGTATATCTGGGTGTCCGAATAGAGTCCCGAAGTGTGTATTTGGAGTCCCCAGAAAGGGAGGGTGTTTTGCTACTTTTGGAGGCATATTTGAAGTTCCCGAAAAGTGACTGTGTTGCTACTTTATTATAATTATTATCATCATTATTATCATAATTATCATTATTGTTATTGTTATTGCCATCATTATCATTATTATTACTATTGTTATATATTATTGTTATCATATTATTATTATGAGTACTATTATTATCATTATTACTATTATCATTACAATCACTGTAATTACTAATATTATTATTATCATTATAATTATTATTATTATTATTATTATTATTATTATTATTATTATTATTATCATCGTTATCATTATTATCATCATCATGACCATCATCGTTATTACACACAGTGTAATTTTCGATACTACTCACTGTACAACCCACACTGTGGTACGTGGTACCGTCCATGGTACCACCAACAGGTGCTAAAACACATGGTACCGTCCATAGTACCACGGAGCAAGTGCTCCAACACATGGTACCGTCCATGGTACCACGTATCAACAGGTGCTGCAACACATGGTACCGTCCACGGTACCACCACCAGCAGCTACAGTACATGGTACGAATCACTCCATTTTCTCTCGAGATCAGCAAAAGAATTTTCCAAACAGAAAGGCATCGGAATGCTTATTTCCCCGTGTTACAGGCAACATCTTAAATAGGGGCCTGCATCGCTCGCATTCATTTCTGGAGTCGGATGCTATTCGTTAAGAATTAGGACTCTCATTAGTGTTAATGTTGGCGCAGGCGGTCATTAAGCGTAATGAAAACAGTGCCTGAAGACTCCATTTAGCGTAATCAGTGGCACTAAATGATGCTTTGGGGATTCCAACCCGAGAGGCGAGCACAGTAACTCTACTCTCTCCAATTTGCTCTCCCGTGTTTTGGGTATTGACCCGCGATTCAGTGACTTTCGTTGGGTAATACTATATTCCCTACCTGTATCAAGCGACTGGTGGCCTGTGGTGACCCACTTGGTGACCTGTGATGACCAAATGGTGACCTGTGGTGACCCAATTGGTGACCAGTGGCGACCAATTCGTGACCCGTGACAATCATGGTCTGTGACGAATGATTCCCTCACTTAGCTTTACGTGGACTGGAGACATCAGTCCTGTTGACCGAACGTGTCCCATCGAAGCTTTTATTGCACCTTAAACAGCTTGTGGTTAGTAGAGACGACATCCAAGCAGAATACAACAAGGAAATTATAGTCGTGTGAGTTCAGACGTCCTAATCACAGCCACACTGCTAAGGAGAGTGATCAAGAACACCATATCTACATCAGCCCTTGCTGTGGGCATCGTCGTCTCCGTTTCTATAGCCACTTGATTTAATCTTGAGACTGCACGTGTAATTGGTAAAGGATGCGCGTGTCCTCTGGGGTCGGAAATGAGGCACCACGAGGGAAGTGGGAGTTGGAGTACGACAGCGAAAAGGCATGGTGACAGACAGAGAGACAGAATACATAAAGTTCTTGAGGGACACACATCAAAACGCGTGAAGTCTCGAGGTGCGCGGCGAGCGAGAGAAAAGTCCAAGGCGGATGGAGCTCTGTTGAGGCTGAGATTCCCTGAGGGACGCTGCCTCTTCAAGCCCACTGCTCTGTTGTCGTCTCTTGTTGTTATTTGCTTCGTCGTCTCTTTGCGCCTGGCTTTGGCTGCGACGGTGTCATGATTTGGATCACTTTCTTCTGTCATATTATGTTGAGTTGGTTTGGCTATCATATTTCTGCTACGGCCACCACAAACGTGTTGGTGATAATGGGACCGAAAAGAGACGACACTTTTGCCCTGTAGATGACAAGACCGAAGTTAGAATTTTACTTAAGTATCAGATACTTGTACTACAAAGGCAATAATTCGGGGATGAATCGTCGTACTTGAAGGGACCTATAGTATTAACTCAGGACTTAAAGGCTTTCGAAGAGCCTTTATTGAGGACAGAGTTACAACAAGTTTAACACCGGAGCTGCTTTGCTCACACTCTGTCGTAAGCAAAGTCTGCTTGACGCCCCAGAAGTGAGAGAAGCACGTCCCGCGGACACTCGTTCACTTAGACACGTACAAATACGACATATAAAGAGACAGAGAGAGAGGAGTCAGGTGCGACATCATTCAGAATAAATCCTTGCTTCCATTACAACCACATGACCGAAAAAATAATTTACAGGGAGCTTTTGTGCGTTCTTTCTGCATGACATTTCTCATCTCTTCAGACCGCTTCGTGAGGATTTCATTTCCTCCCTCCACTTCTCATATCTCCTCGACTCGTCTCCATTCCTATTCAGAGGATTAACTACGCTTCTCCAATTTTCACATAGTCTTTAACCTCCCTTCATTCCCGTCGTGTTTAGGCTTCCTTCATCCCCTCTCCCTCCCAGTGCTGAGACGCATCGTGACACTCTCTGAGATAATAATGGTTGGGAAAAAGAAACAAGTGAGTCGACGCCTTGGGAAATTTGTTGGTAAGCTGTGAAGATTAAGACTTCCAGGACATTGCTAATGGCTATGAGCTGCAGGTGTTATAGCCATGGCATCCAGGAAGGATTCAAAGAGGCGTTGATACGTCTTCGCAATTCACCCGGAGAGCCACTGAGGTGATATGAGCACCGAGGGTGGAAATTCTCCGGAGGCTTGGGAGAACTCCGAGACAGTAGCGAGTCCGCTCATAACATAGTTTGACTAAGTCCGTCAATTTCCTCACTATTTTTTACGGTGACTCGCTGTGTGTATGATTACTGTCCTTCGGGCTTTTTTGTTAACAGCATATTAGAGAGGAAATCAAAAACATCGACCGGGTGGTTAAGGTTAAGGAAGGAGTAGGCAGAGGATCCTCGAATAAGAAGGAATGAGGAGAGGCGAAAGAGGGATTTATGAGCTAGAAAGACAGCGAGCGTGCGTGAGGATCACGGGCGCTGGTGCCTCCCTTGGACGGATGGATGGAGACGTCTACTGGCTGGAATAAACTGCCCACTGAGGTAAATTGGACGACAGCACAAGTAGTATGTCACGGCCTCTGAGAAATTACTTTGTATGGGGAGGGAGGTAGAAGGAGACTTTGGTCTCCTGGATGGTCCGTTCGTCTCTCCGCCTGCATGGTTTGCCATTCTTGGGGTATCAGTGTGACCTGCTCCTGACCCAGGGTCCTGGTAGTGTAAACCAAGGTCCTGGTGCTATGACCTGACCCTTGGAGTGTGAAATCAGGTTCCTGGTAGAGTAAACTACGGCCCTTGTACCATGGCCTGCCACTGGGAGTGTGATCCAGGTTTCTGGTAGAGTAAACCACGGTCCTGGTACTACGACCTGCTTATGACGGTGTGATCCTGGCTCCTGGTAGTGTAAACCAATGACCTGACACCTTGCCTCTTCCCTGACAGTGTAACCCACGATTCTGACATTGTAAACCAGTGCCCTGACGCCTTGCCTTTCCCTGGCAGTGTAGCACACGCTTCTGACAGTGTAAAACACTGCCAATGACAGCGAAACTCAGGTTCTTCACAGTGTAAACCACACATCCCTTGCACCACAACCTTTCACTGCTTTACTGCAGTGATCTACACTGATATTACCACTGCAATAGAACTGATAATGAAATCTTGTTACTTTGTGCATTTAGAAAATATATGTAACTGTAGGGAAAATAATATATATTTTTCTCTATGATAGATAAACTGAACGACTGATTTTATCCTTGATTATGCCTCTCCTGGGTACAGAATATACTAGAAAAAAAAAAATCTAAAATTTTCAGTCATTTGCATATCATTTCCGTATTTGTTCTTGATATTAAGGATGCTCATATCTCCTTTTTCATGATACGGTCAGTTCTACTCAGAAAATAAAATCTATACATGAACTGAGATTCCAGAACTAGCATTAGTGAAATGGAAAATGTACTGCAATTTTGTAGAGACGCTGCCTGACGCATATTTCATAAAAAAATGAAACACAATTATGATGAAAGATGAGATGCAGATACCATTATGCTTATACTCCCTTGAACACCACGACAGGACGACTTAAGGGCACGAGGCTGCGATCCTTGGCTACGATAGCTTGGTCTTTGGCCAGAATCTTCAAAGGGTTAGCTCACGTCGTTGTCGTATTCAGTAGTCGTACCGTCGTGTTCAAGGGTCGTACCGTCGTGTTCAAGGGTCGTACCGTCGTGTTCAAGGATCGTACCGTCGTGTTCAAGGGTCGTACCGTTGTGTTCAAAGGGTCGTACCGTTGTGTTCAAGGGGTCGTACCGTCGTGTTCAAAGGGTCGTACCGTCGTGTTCAAGGGTCGTACCGTCGTGTTCAAAGGGTTGTACCGTCGTGTTCAAAGGGTCGTACCGTCGTGCTCGAGGGTCGTACCGTTATGTTCAAAGGATCGTACCGTCGTGTTCAAGGGTCTTACCGTCGTGTTCAGTGACTGTATCCTCGTGCACAAGGATCGTAACGTCTCGTTCATGAATTGTACCTTGGTATACAAGGCTTGTACCGTCATGTACCATCGTATTCAGCGAGTAACACTACAGAGGAAGTTAAGGGTTTCTCTATCTATCTATCTATCTATCTATCTATCTATCTATCTATCTATCTATCTATCTATCTCTCTCATGAGCTGGGAGTCAGCGAGGTGGTCTCCCCGCCAGGGCATCGGAAATCCATCGCGAGGGTGACGGAGGCACGTAACGCGAAGGTGAACGTCACGGGAGGCAAGTGTGTCTGTCAAGAGGCCAAGTGTGACGGAATCAAGGCGTGAGGGGAGAAAAGCGTGACGGAGGTTAAGTGCGACTTGGGTTCATGTATGGAGGCAGCAAGTGTTTTTACGCTATATATATATATATATATATATATATATATATATATATTGTCTCTTACTAAATTCGTCAAGAAATACGAGGTTCGTCAGACAGTTATGTAGTTATATATCTTGGATAAGAGGCAGGAATGAGAATTTTGAGAACCATCGAGAAAAGCACATCACATATACTGCTACTCTGCGTGTTCATCAAAGCCTCATCATTTGCCTGCATTTCAAGATGATAAAGTCGAAAAACCTAATGTCATAGTCTGTCACTGACCTCTAACGCATGTTACACCACCACGCCCGGGAAAAAAGGTAGTATTTCCCTCGCGTATTCTTGCTCTTAATGCGAACATTCTCTTCGCTATGAATTCGAGACTCTAATACAACCGGACTTTCGCGCCATTGGGAAAAAACCGCAGTTCATTGACAAAAGTTGGTAATGTTTCATTTAACTGTTTCGGCAGCGTTAGTGTAGCACATTTGGCCGTGTTACCCACGTCGTGAAAAATGCCTTTTGCAAGTGCGTTGTTCGAGATTTCTTTTACATCAGGTTTGCTGACAACCTGATCACGAGAAAACGGAAGAGTAAATTGATTTTTGTGTTGAACTGTATCTCTGAAACTGCCTCAGTGTTGTTAGATTTTTTATTGTAGTTTACTGCAACACGATCGTTGGAATGCAAAGGAACAAAATACATTTTGTAAATGGATATCTATGTTTATAATATATAAAGATACTTGTCAAATAGTGACTTGAATCTCTGAAATGGCTTATGGATTGTTATAAAAACTGATATAGTTTTGTGGAGCATACATATCAAATCCATATTCAGTATATGTAAACTAGAATTGTGTCTTTATGAAAGAACTTGTATCGCCCATACTGCAGCCTAGATATTGGGAGTGAAATAGAAAATGGATGAAAATATTGTCTAGAAAAAAAGAGGATGAGTGTTCGGGACTTGGGCATGCAAGGGGGTGAAAGGCGTGCACGGAATAGAGTATATGAAGCAGCCGAGGGAAACCACAGAATAGTTACTAAGGCCTGGTTGTGTGTAAGGGTATGTGGTTTCGATGCATTATACATGACGAATAGAGGATGGACGTGAGCGAGGGGCCTTTTCTTCGTCTGTTCCTCCGCTACCTCCCTAACGCGGGAAACGGCGACCAAATATGAGAGGAAAATATCTTTGTTAAGTTACATGGCCAAAGATGGAATCTTCTTCATGTTGGGAGCGTAAGTCGGGCAAAATCCCAATCAGAATTATGGATCTTTTGTCATTCGGTAGTTTAGACGCTCGCAAACGACAGAGGCAGAGAATACGAGTCATACAAAACTACGGAGAATATATTCCTTTGACACCATAAATCAAATAAATATAGATACGAAAAATGAGATAAATCATCGATAAAAAAAAAGGGCTTAGATAATGAGTTCAAATTGGCTGTTTAGAACAATTTGACTCAGGGTCCTCTCGTTCCCTAAAATTCTAGTAAGGACAGATCGTCATTACTGAGTTATGAAAGCGATTTTAAGCTCGGTGTTAAAAACCGTTTTTATAAGGCGACATAAAACGCGACCAGTCCCTCGGCCAAAGGCGGATTTTTCCTCAAGTTATTAACCAGGTTATGTTTCAGGTTAAACCGGTTTTTATTGAAAAGGTTGATAAAAGGGAAAGATCAAATATGTGTTTCCGATGGCAGTCATACATTTAGATGCTGTGAGATATATAATACAGAGTTGGATGAGTGTGTGATGTAATGTGTGTATGTGTGTGTGTGTGTGTGTGTGTGTGTAGTCAGCCAGTCAGCCAGTCTGACACTATGCTGACCCCTGGCTGACGCAGCTCCGAGAGAAATGATAATATGAATTAATCATCAGAATTTCCATGAAGAGGAAAAAGAGCAATTTCCGTTTTTTCAGGTTGCCTTGGCAGTGAGGGAGCCAACGCCGTAAAGATCTTCTCCCTCAACATCATTTGGAAGGAATCATGGGAATTCCAGGGTTCGAGTTGATTAAGAAGACGATGTGTTTGGCCAACGGAAGACCTCGCCAGAGCCTGTGTGGGAATAATCGAGCTATCCTAAAATTATTCTCGATTTTTATCATCCAATAGTTTCATCTTTTTATATTATCTTACTTAGTTCTAATACTATTGGTACGTTGATCATGTATCTAATATCATCTGTGTGTGTGTATATATATTCATATATATATATATATATATATATATATATATATATATATATATATATATATATATAGGCGTTATCGGAT
Source organism: Panulirus argus (assembly GCA_038088735.1). Taxonomy (NCBI): domain Eukaryota; kingdom Metazoa; phylum Arthropoda; class Malacostraca; order Decapoda; family Palinuridae; genus Panulirus; species Panulirus argus. The sequence goes on along the minus strand of JAYMFT010309155.1, from coordinate 2,601 downwards.
TACGCCTACCTATACTTTCTCTGCGAATGAAATGCCACAAATATCTGGTTAAGATTTATAGAATAACATTACCCTGTCACAAGATTGTATCACATTCATTTCTACAACAACAGAAAAACATTCGTTATATTCCATGCCTCAAACAAGAGGGCAACAGGACCTTGCAGAAACTCCTCTTCTCTTCCCTTTCCTCGGGTGAAAATCCTAGCACGAGAAAGGAAATCCTTGTACAAGACTAGATGCAATCAGTTCTGATGTGCGTTTCGCCCGAGTCTGAGGTAAAGGAAGGAAAACAAAACAACATTCCCGTAGCCTTGGGTGAGAGACAGAGAGAGAGAGAGAGAGAACGTGCCTGGGTATTTCATGGCCTAAGAAGGGAAATAAAATGTTTCGTTTCCTTCCAGGGTGAGGCGAGACAGCTGACTGAACATATCCGCCGACCTCCTCCGATCTCACTAACATGTTGTTTGAGTCTCTTGACGGAGCGCTAGCCAACACGAGGCGTGAATTGAGGTATAGAATATAATACGTGGCGACCATGAGAAGCTTGTGAGGCATGGAGAGGTAGGGTGATGATGGCCCATGGAGAGAGAAAGGGAGTTGCCGGAGAGAGAGAAAATGGATGGTGTGAAGGGAGAGGCAATGATGTTGACCAGGGAGAGACACAGGAAGAACCAAACTAATAACTAGATATACAGGAAAAAGAGAGCAGTGTTTACGAAGCCAAAAAGGAGCCAAATTGGAGTCTTCAAAAGCAACACAAAGTAAGTGAAGAAGGGAGAGAGATGACAGGGAGTGAGAGGAGAAGAGACGGGAATAAGAGACAACGATAAAGATGATACAAGAATTACAGGAAACGAGAAAACAGCGAATCGTGCTTCCAGTAATGGTCATTAAGTCTTTCCCGAGCCATAAGTGGCCTGTGTTCCATAGCTGCTAGTGTCGTAGAACACTGTGTTGCGAATGTACTTTAAGGGACACATTACATAAAGGGATAAAGTATAAGTGGCAACATAAAGCAGCTTAAAGCTCCTTTTACCCTTTTCCAGTGGCATCTTTGCTCACTCTGATGTTCGTAAAGCTTTTACTGAGGCCCTTAACATCAGCATCTTATGACTGATTTTAACTTTTAGTTGAAGGCGCAGAGGGCGCTATACCTTTCACTGCTGCTGTTTTCCAGCCCCCTGGAATGTTGTTTTCATTCCAGCCTCCTGGGCTTATTTTCTTCCTTTTTTTTCAGCCTCTTAGGCTGATGTTTCTTCCAGTGTCTTGAGCTGGTGTCTTCGTTCCAGCCTCTTGGGCTGGTATTCTTCCCTTCAGGCCTCCTGGACTGGCGCTTCCTTTCCAGCTGTTTGGGCAGGTGTTTTGTTTCCATCCTTTTAGGCTGGAGTTTTCTTTCCAGCCTCTTGGGCTGTTTTTTTCTTTTTTTTCCAGCCTTCTGGTTCGGTGTTGTCTTTCCAGCCTCGTAGGTAGGTGTTATCCCACCAGTTTTCTGGGTAGGTGTTTTCTTTCCAGTCTCTTAAGCTGGTGTTTTCTTTCAAGCCTCTTAAGCTGGTGTTTTCTTTCCAGCCTCTTGAGCTGGAGTTTTCTTTCCAGCCTCTTAAGCCTGTGTTTTCTTTCCAGCCTCTTAGGCCTGTGTTTTCTCTCCAGCCTCTTGAGCTGGTGTTTCGTTTCCAGCCTCTTAGGCTTGTGTTTTCTTTCCAGCTCTCTGGTGCTGGTGCTCTCCTTTCAGCTTCCTAGCCTAATGTTTTGTCTCCAGCTTCCTGGGTTGGTGTTTTGTTTCCAGTCTCTTAGGCTGACGTTGTCTTTCCAGCCACTTGGGCTGGTGTTACGTTTCCAGCAGCCTCTTCCTCTTCGGCTCATGTTCACGTTGGAGACACGCGTGTTCACTGCATCTCCTCGCGCGTGCACGCTACAGCTGTGTGCTCTCTCTCTCTCTCTCTCTCTCTCTCTCTCTCTCTCTCTCTCCCCGTATCAATATTCTAAAACAAAGTTAAAGAAAATCCATTTGACATTCATCAAAGGTTGAGGACTCAAGTGACACACTAAGGATATACGCGTAGATGTTACCCATGGACTAGGGGAAAGGGGCGAGTCTCGCAAGTACGCAGGTTACTTATAAACACTTAGATGGAAGGCGAGACGGTCATCATGAATGCACCATAAGTACCCAGCTACAGCAGAGTTCAATTTGTAAGCAGTCTAAAAACATGGTACTGGATAGGTCAGTTGTATACCCCGATTATACATGAGTTTCTTCATCACGTTATGTATGCTGAAGGACGGACGTTGGTATACATCAGGTTTACAGAAGCAGTTAACCTGAGAAGCCGAAGGCAGTTCTTGATAAGGTTGTCAGTAATTGTGTCTTTAAGCGCGAGTAATGAGAGGGCTGTTTAGTTAATCGCCCAGGTCTGGTTGCCGGTCGTGGTGAGGCTAGTTTCCGGGTTAAATCTCGGCATAACATTATAGTCTGATGCGGGGTATTACTTGAAGTAAACATACTGATTAGAGTATATACTAAATGTATATATATATATATATATATATATATATATATATATATATATATATATATATGTGTGTGTGTGTGTGTGTGTG
>JAYMFT010309144.1:0-10143 GCA_038088735.1 Panulirus argus | reverse complement strand
TATATGCTTTCTTCTCCCCCTCCCCCCATGCCTGTTCGTCGCATCCCACGCTTTTGAAGTAGCGCCAGGAACAGACGAAGAAAAGCTGTATTATGTTACTGACAAGGATATTGATATTTACATCCACTGAAAAAGATGGCTATCAAAACACCTAATCCTCATAACTTAGGATTATATCTTAAATCAAAAGTATCAACAAATACGGGAATGCATCTCATGAGATAATCATGCAGCCAGAGATGGAGAACACGTTATCTTAATGTTCCTGCTGCTTCCTCGCTAAGACAAGAGAAGCAATTGGGTACAAATAATCATTTACTTAAATCTCCCTACAGAAGAGAATTACCAATTTTCTCTTCTGAGTTTCTTAGATACCGTAATTTCCGCTGTCTTTTAAAGAATGAACCAACTCGCCCCAGAATTAGAATAAGTAACATTTTATCCCTGGACTTACTCTGATGCTCACAGCTTGTCATACGTTGTTCAGTATGAGAATAAAGTATCACCGGTATTGAGAGGAGATGACGGGCGGAAAAATTTTCAGTACACTGGAAGCACAGCACACCAGCAGAAATGAGTATATGCAATTATTTCTTCTTACAACAACAGGGTCAAATCATGGGTGGTGCTGGGTTTCCCCCTAAGGCCACTAAAGAAATGCAGTCCGGATTTTTTGGAGGAATTCAAGCAAATGGTGGAAGCCATCAGCATTTTGGTAGTATGTTGGTGAGGCTGAGGAAAGAGCCAATGAGAATCATTGCGAGGAGCAGAGACAACGAGAGGAGTCAAGATGAGATAATACATAGCGGTTCCGAGCGTCAGGGAAGCAAGTCCAGCAGGGAGATTTCTCAGCGGTGCCTCCGCAGACTTGACAACAGGATTAAGGACCAAGATCAGAGACGCAGTGAAATACAAAAGACCGAAAAAAACACCAGAGGAAAGTGTGTTATACATAATTCCATGCAGAGGATGCAAGAGGACGTATGTGGGAGAAACACGTACAAGCGTCGAAACAAGGACAAGACAACACAGGAATGGTACATGCAGAACAATCAGGATATTTCCTCAGGTGGGAAGAGGCACAAATCAACCGCGAAGGTTTCCATAAACAAAGGAGGAAGGTGGTGGGATAAGCGTATATTTTTTGCTAGGATAACATCAACACAGTATCAAGGGGTTTTGGATGGGCTGTAGCGGCTGCCAAACTGGTGGACGGAACTTGGTCGAATACGGGAGGGCTGGTGTAAGGAACTGACCAACAAGGCAGAGCCACGCAACAGCGACAGGGAATCTGATCTAACAACATTGCATATTCCTGTCATATTCCCCTAAGGAAAGCATCCTCCCAAATCTTCGAATACTAAATCCTGATTAGCAACTTGCGTCTTATTGCTACCTTAATACCTAGCCTCTCACTTGCCTTCATATTGGCTGGCGAGTGGCGATCCCACAAAGAGACTGACCTGTTTTCTGAGGGGGTAATGAGTTGTGTTCCAGGAAAGAGCCTCCTCCTCTTTGTTGATCTGCTCGATATAGTTGGCGGCGTGATCAAGGCGGGAGTGGAGGGACTTGGCCCGTCGGAGGTACTCGTGGATGTCGTTATGATCACCCAGGGTCTGGAAATCTTCCAGAAGGATTGTATACTCTGCAAGTTCTTCCTGGAACTTTTCACGGCGCTCCTGGAATGTCCACATTACAAAACCATGTCTTAAGAACAAGCTTAAACTAAACCACAAAAAAATTAGAAGAGTACTTGTTTCCATGTTGGTGAATTATCTACCCTCATTCCCCAGTGGCTGAAGGATATTGTACGATCTCTAATTATTCATTTATGGAAGGGCAAAACATACATGCGTGGTCTGTAGCATTTCTATATCGCGTGAAGAACTTACACACGTGTTTTGATACAGAAATCAGCTTGAACAGCTGATGATATGGCAGCTTACGGGTCAATAAACTTATAAAGTCAATATAAACCCCAACAAAGAACTACACAAACACATCGCTGCGAACGTAGTAGTTATGACAAGCACATGACGGCACATGGCGTACCCTGAGGTTGGCCTCGTACTCGGCCCTCTTCTCTGTGATGATCTGGAGGTGGACACGGAAGACCTCGGGCAAGCGGATGAACCAGGCCAGCGGTTGGACGGCGTCGCTACACTCCTCCGAACTCAGGGACATATTCTCAGCTAGGAACTGTACGGGGAGACGGCAGACTTTATGCATTAATTCTACGTAATAAGCATTTTCAGATCCCATCTTCATGTGGTGCTCGGTCAACTAGCATCCTAAACTGATTTTCAGGACATTAATATACATGGATATAAATAAGATATAAACCAAAAAATCAAATGTGTCATGATCATTCATTGTAAAAGTGATGCTTGTCAATAATTACAAAAAGGTGCGTACAATTACCTTCCACGATCCAACAAGATTCAAACACAGATTTAAATCCTCGGCCTTCTCACTTGTCTCTAAATGAGGACCCACCTGCAGCTGCGTGTGAAGGCGCCAGACGCGACTCTCTAAGGTATGAAGTTGGTTCTGCATAACGTCCTCCATGTAGGCTTTATGTTCCATTAGCTCCAGGGTGTCTCCAGGGGTGCTTAGGGCCCGCTCCGTGATCTCCTTTAGTTCTCCACACAGCCTGGAGGACGTGTATCATGAGACTAACAGTCGTGACAAGGAAATATAAGGTACGCCACAATCATAACTTTTATTATTTCATTTCCACACGTAGTGGTAAATCATGATATGTATAGCACAAAATATCCTTCCCTGTATCATATTTTCTTATGGAGATAATTTGGAATATAGGTGAAGCAGAGCTTAGTGAGAAAGAACCTACATAGACTGAGACACATAAACAAGATAACAAGTGAAAAAGACTCAGATATCTAATGGACGCAATCGAAGAGACTCGATAAAACAGAGACCTGGGCAGATATGTAGTTAACAACTTATATACCTAAACATGGTAAATATTACGTTACAACTATGCAAGGTAATCAGTGTGAGCCTATATCGCTCTAAACAATGAAAGAGTAGACACAAAGAGACTTAAGCAGGATAGAGAGATGGGCACGAAGAGACGGACGACATTTGCCAAAGCTAGATAACATGCAGATACGTGAACATGGTAGACAAAGACATATACCGACAGGTATACAGAACATGGAAGAAGAAGACCTAGACAATGTTTAGAAGAGAGAGGTGGCCTTGGGTGTGGCTGAGCTAAGGACTCACGTCTGAGCTGAGGTGCAGTACTGCCTCTGCAGGTGCATCAACATCTCCCTCCGGAGGTTAGTGACCCGGGCCACCAAAGCCTCCACCAGTGCTTCACAGTGCACCTCGTACGGTCCCAGTTCCACCACCTGCAGGAAGGATTCTGATGTCACCACATGAACCACCTGGGAGCATCATTGGCATTGGTTTTCCTTTCTGAGCTATCTGGGGAAATAATTTGTGTTACTTGCTGAATCACCTGGAGACATGGATAATACTACCTACCGAACTGTCTGGGGACATCACTAATGTTACTTGTTGAACTATCTGAAGACACCAATGTTGTTACTCTGGCGAATCACTGAGAGAAATCACTGGTGTTGCTTGCTGAACTATCGGAGGGCATCACTAGTGTTGCTTGCTGATTCACCTGGGAACACCAGTGCTGTTATCAGCTGAACTACCTGGGGATATCACTGGTGTTACATATTTAGCTATTTGGGAACATCATTGGTTTACCTTGCTGGGCTCTCTGGGGACATATCTAGTGTTACTTGCCCATCCACCAGGCGACATCAGTGATGTTACCTGCTGAACTCCTGGGGACACAGAGGATGTTACCTGCTGAAACATCTCGGGACGACACGGATGTTACCTGCTGAAACAGCATGCTCCTCAGTGGTGTCTTTACCTACAGTCATGTTCTAAAGTCGGGCGCGTGCCCTCCATACCTGCCACTAAAGACTGTGGTTCCACCTGTTGGTGAGAAGCGAGACCAGTGTCCACCATACTAAATGTTTCCTATCATCGATATATGTGATGACTTACGACATACAGGAATTATAAACGCCTCGACCATGTTGTCATTATAGAGCCTAGCCCACGTCTTGATCATTACGCGTCGGTTATTAGGTGTAATGCTTTAATGAGCTACGTGAAAAAGACAAAAAGCGATTTGTAATTCTCAGTTCATAAATGTTTCCTATGCAACACGAGTGGTTATATATATAACAACAGCATTGCAATATATATAACAGCGGTGTAATGCTGTAAACTATCGTTTATTTCCTAAAATAAGAACTGCCTTTATATTTGTTAAATGCTGGACGTAAATATTTCACAAGTGTTAAATGTTAGCCAAAATAACCTAACCTAAGGTATTAATTTCCTTTGTCAATTGACAGTAGAGGAAAAAGGTTGTAAATGGATGGTAGCAGGACTGGGCAATGGTTGGCCGGTCGTTACTGAGGATGTGTGGAAAGAGGAATTAGGGAGTGGAGAGAGAAGGAGGAGAACAAGACAGCCGGATTCCTGCTAATACAGTCTCTACGTAATGACTAGTTACATTTGTTAAATACAATTTTACGTGTACCATTGATATTTTTCACACGTAACTTAACATTCAGTACTTTCCTAGTTTACCTCCACATGCACAGCTTACGGATCTAAGCTGTGAAGTCTTTATACTCTCTTTATTAAGCAGAGACGTATGTGTATTTTTATGTTCAGTATGCCAAGGTAACATAAACCAAACTAGATCACATTTATAGAAATACTAATACGAATATGTGTAACTTAGGTAAAATAAGTCATGCTAAAGATTATTGCCTATCATTTCGGTTACTGTGTTAGCGTGGAAGCTGTTCGTTGTAGAGTGGGTTTCGTGGGAGTAAGACCACTAATGTGGCCTGTGTGCTGCCCACACACCCATCACGACTTCTCGCACTAAGGTCAAAGTGGGATACAGTGGCGTAGCATTAGGTAATTTTTGTCAGTACCTTATAAATGATAATGAATTGCTAGGATTTACCTGACTGCGAGAGAAACAAAGAAATAATGGGCCAAAGACCTGTCCCGGAATTATGAGGATCACAACTGGTAACGGTCGTCGGACAGCCTTTGAGTAGTTTCTTTGTCATCTTATTCGATAACTGACAGTATTAGCGCTGATGTTTTTGATGGAAATAAGAGCAGCAGTAGTTATTACTAATCTCATTTCTTATAACAAAAATGTTATTATATATTTGTTTACCAAATCTTGTTGCTTGTCCAATGCAACTAAAATCATTCTTACAGATTTCTTCCTCTGTTTTGCTACACTTTCAGCATTATAAAATAATTTTAACATTCCTTGTACAACGAGTGATGCTAAATCCTATATCATATTTCAAACGTTTACAATTATAGATTACTTAAGTCACTGCTGATACTAGTGACAATAATTCCTTGGTTATGATGAAAAGAATACTTTCGCTTCGCCTGTAGGGGGAATCACAGCCATGGTGGGGGTGTGTGCCCGAATTTAGAGTGTAATTGTACGTATCTCTCACGAACAGGCAGCCTTTACCTCGAGTACTTTATTTTCATAAAACATATGGAGAAATATTCTTAATCTTCCTGTCAACGACATCTTTCGTGTAGTAAGGCGCTGCTTCACTACCACACTGACACCTTCCCTGGCGTACCTCTTAACACCCTCTTTCGCTCCGTTACCATGGGCAGGATCTCCCACATGCAAAACAGCCATTACTATGGGTACTGACCTCCCTGACCTGGGCCCTTACTTACCTATAAACACCTTCTTCAAACCTGGCTCCCAGAACCTAGAAAGCAGCAACGGGTGTATTAAATGTGGTCACCTGCTGGGAGGAAGACAGGATGTCGGCCCGCAGATGAGAGAACTCCGTCAGCTTATCGACGTAGGCCTCGAAGGGATGGTCCCCAGACATGAACTCCTGCACCTCCTCCTCAGCCTGGTGGTGCGGTGGCACTGGTTAGTCACTGAAGACGTCATGAGTAACAGACCAGCAAAACTTAAGGATGCTTCGTCGTGTCAGAGCCCAAATGTGAGAACCTGCTGCTCTATCAGCCCACCAGACATAACACACAGGTAAACATGGTTGCTGGATTGTATGGTGTGTCTCCTGAACCACCTGTTAGTATTAACTGCAAGCTTAAAAAATTAGACATCTTGTAACATTACTTTTTTCTCAGTCATTAACAAGAAAAACGAAATATGACAACACAGTCACGCAAGGGGCAACTTATATACTTAATAATTTTATTAAAAGAATTGCATTGTCTATGGACGATATCAAAATCATCAGTTATGCTCACACATGAATAAAAAATTCTCATACAATGGAGACTTATTTCTTTGATTTGTGTAAAACGCTTCTACAGAGCTTCAATTACTGAGACACGTTTTTGTTACAATGATTATGAGCGAGTTGGAAATCAGACAGGAGTAGCCTGGTAGCCCACCTGACCGCTTATGAGAGCGTTGTACTTGTTGTAGTGGGTGGCGTGGTGGGTTGGGGCTGCGTTGGAGTTAGACACCTCCTGCAACACCTGCTGCCGCAGCCGCTCTACCACCGCCTTCTCCACCACCGGCTGGAACATACCCCACACTTCATTCACAATTATGAGAACTCTGGGGGTGCCATAATCATTGCTACTCTTTCTGAGAAAAATGCACCTTAGAGTTGGGAGACTTCAAGCCAATAGTTCAGATGGAACCTTGACATGGGCGGCGGAAAGATATCCTGAACGTAGGGCGCGAGTGAGGGAGGAACAAGTGGTTAGGTTACCGTGGCTGGTGAGAAGACGGGAGTAGTAAATGCAGGCACATAAAGGGAATACAGAAGTTCCTCCGTACACAGAGGCAAGGATGGCTCCAATGAGAAGGCATTTAGAGAGGTTTTCATTAACGTTGTAAAATAATAACTAGAATAACATACTCATTTACATTTGTTAATCATGAAAAAAAATCTAAGTGTGTTTAACGTTGTCCAGTGCGAGAAGGAAGTAAAATACACACCGTGATATTTCCCTGGCGTCCCTCCCACTCAGCAAAGAGCTTAGTCTCCAGGCGCGGCACCGACAGGCTCACCTCTATCATCTTGTCGTACAGTGACAGCAGACACGACTCAATCTCCCCAAACGTCGGCTTTATGATCACCTGCCCAGTCGGGGACAGACACAGTCAGTACATTCTTTGAGGAGGTTCCTACGTTTACAGTAGTTACCGGAGATAAGTTCTTATAAAACACTTACAGGATATTTATCATCCATTTATGTGTCACAAGTTTTTCGGCAATGATTGCAGGTGCTTACATCCACCCTACATATTCAGGTGGACATGGTATGTATATAGTTTCATGAGGATAGTACAAGCTGCCGAAGCGAAGACCTGTTTGCCGCTAAGAAGAAGATGCAGCTTCAGCACCATCGGCTTCTTCGGGTGTCCGCTAGAGCCAATCTGTAAACCGCTGTGGGCCTCGTCCTCATCCTCTTCTTCACCGTGTACAGTGGCCTCGCTAGGACCTGCCTCGTTGCCCTCTACCACTGACTCCCCCAGGCCCTCGTCAGTCATAACGTCCTCAGAGGGACTCCTCGGATTTCTTGAAGCTGATAATAGTCAAAGGGCGACCTGCAGATGAATGCTGACGAGGAATCGTTAAAGAATGAAAATGTCAAGATAAGACGATGATACAAGTGTACCGTAAGCCAAAGTCGCTTTTAAATACTTTTTTCTCACCTGATGTCGACTCCTTGGCCCACAGTGCTATCGAAGCGGGGTCGAGAAGGTGTGGCTCAACCCCACAGAGGGACGAGGTTACGGAGAAGAGCGAGAGAAGGCACAGAAACTGGAGGTTGTGCGTCATGATGGTGACGGCAGCATTGCAGAAGGAGGCAAGGCGAGCCGGCTGACTGAACCCTGGCATCTGGCCGTGCTGAAACCCCTAAGCAGAAGACGGAACATTTCATGCGTTGATGAGGCCAGCTTCATGTTCATTCACTCATTACGGTCAGAAATATTTTCTGCCTAACGTCAGTAGAGGAAATTGATGTCATATTGGAAAGAAAAAAAAATCAAAGTTATCATTGATCACTTTTATATGTAAACAGGTAACTTATCCTAAACTGTGAGCAAACAAGAACAAGAAAATCAAGAAGACAGAGAGGCAACAGGTGATCGCCTGGAAGAAAGTTCCATGGCATAAAGTTCCACTGGAACTTTTTTATGACAACAAGCCACTTGTGTAGACGTCTTAAGGGAACCCCAAGGACGGTCTGGGAATCTGCTCTGGTCATGGCGATGAGCAAGTGCAGGTAAAAATCATTTTTTCTTTCCTTTTTTGCCCTCTTTGGCCACGTTTAATCTAACCATGTCCTCATATCCAACTGTTTGTTCCATTTATCTTTTTATTTGGTACTCTGCTCAGTCCAGTGGATTCCAATAGTTTTCGCTTGACTCGTCTAAAATTAACACTCTGTTTGCAAGAATGTTCTGCCGCATCCGATCTACCACTACGAAGCGCCAGCTGCAAAAGCGGCAAGGTATGGCACACCAGGTGTTTGCTCTCCATCGTTAGTCAAACAGAGAAGGACGATGGACTCCTTGGAGAGGCCAAGGGCCCATGAAGGTACCTTGTGCTGACCATCATCAGGGAACGAGATGGCTATAGAGATAAAGACTATCCCGAGACAAGCAGACTCCTTGCTGACGTCACTTGCTGGGATCTTGAACCAAGGTCAACTACATGCAGCAGAACCTGAGAGAACCAAGGTCAGCCACATAGACCAGCAGTGCTATCAAGATGCAGTCCACACAGGAATATGTGGTACAGCCTAAGAACAATATGGACAGTGAACGGGTTCCAAGTACACCAGATAGAAATCATCTTCCATCCAGCAGTGGTGCATTCACTTGCTCTCAAACAATACCTTAACAACAAGGATCTGTGCTACTGTGAAAACGGAACATCTTGCAAAAACGAACCTCTTACTGAAGATTAATATAACGAATATTGCTCAAGAGTCTCTCAAAGAAACCGCAGACAAGAATGAAAATGAGATCCTTATTTTACTCTGCCTAACCATCGGCATCAGGTACCAGAGGATATGATATACTGAGCACTGCATGTCACGAATGGTCGCCTTAGAGGAAAGAGAATGCAAACAGTTAAGCAGAATACAGCAGATGAAGAGGCAGAGAAAGTTGAAGTCTTTGGCAATGGTGAGGTAAGTCGACTGATGGAAATATAGTTAGCACATAAGCCCCACGAAGCCCACAAAGGCATTCTTATCTGCCAGCAATGTTGTGAACCTTGAGTACAGATGCCAAAAAAATGGAATAGTTTTTGGAATCCGCATATCCGATTTAAAGATACAAGTCGAAAATCTGAGACTGAAGCAAAAATTTTCATCGTCATAATCACCGAAAGATGTTGCAAATCAGCTGGTACAAGACAATAATTTCGGCAGTTCCATAAGATACGGCTAAAAGCTAAATCTATACATACGGTGATTGACTTACAAATTATACAGATGAGTATTTGCCAAACGACCTTCACAAATTTTATCAGTGAGTATTCCACGGACCAAGCACAATGCCATTCACTGAAATGAATCTTCTCAAGGGAACAGGTAGGCCATAAACCTAGCACATAGCATAGCAACGATGTTCCTGACCCAACAAAAAAAGTCACAGGAGTAGCTGGAGTAGCTGCTCGTCAAGCCATTGGCAGCAAGATAAGCCTCAGCAATTACCACAGCTGTGGGATATCATTCGAATAAAACAGACTCTTCTGAGGGATGACGCATATAGTTATAGCCGTGGAAGACACCCGCGTGAGGAAGCGTTCCTGTCAGGCCTATCGACCGGTGTCAGACTGAAGGCGAGCTATCAAGGCAACTTGCCAGTCCAGCTCTGAAACCTCCATGAAGCAACTGCTGTAAACACTTTGCTCTATGACAGTATGGAAGCTGTGAGGGTACGGGCAGTTGAATGCCCTGTTCACGATTATCTCATATCCGCTATGTATTATTATCATCATCCACTTATATACACATACACGCATATATATATATATATATATATATATATATATATATATATATATATAT
>JAYMFT010309133.1:0-10143 GCA_038088735.1 Panulirus argus | reverse complement strand
AAAAAAAAAAAAAAAAAAAAAAATATATATATATATATATATATATATATATATATATATATACATACATACATACAGAAAGTCTGTGGAATGGGTATGAAAATTAAAATCTTTCTTTAGTTTAGTACTTAGTACGGCCACCACATGCCTTCAAAACAGCTTGTATGTATTGCAGCCTGGAGTCAGTACAGTTTTTGCAGTAATCAAGGTCAATTCCATTCAACCAGATGTCTCTGATGGCTTCAAGTAGCTGAGGAATTGAAGAGGCGTTCCTTTCTTGAAGATTAAGCTTCATGTAAGACCACAGCTCCTTGATGGGATTCAGGTTTGGAGACTTCCCAGGCCACTGAAGGACATTCATTTGCTTGTCTGACATCCATTTCATAACTTTCTTTGCCTTGTGACATGGTGCACTGTCTTGCATAATGAAGTTGCAGCCATGGATCTCATACAAATTCATCATGTGTTAACGATGAACTTCAATGTAGCGGTCTCCATTCATTGTGATGTTCTTGGGAAGCACATCAAATCCCCCATGCCCTAACTCTCCACTGAAGAAACCCCAAATCATGACTGAGTCTGGCTGTTTGACAGTCATTTGTACATAATGGGAGTCAAGAGGTTCATGTTTGAGGGACATCTCAACTTGCCATGCCTTACTGCAGCACACTGGAAAGTTGACCCATTGCTCCATAAGACCCTTCTCCAGTCCTTAACAGTGAAATATTTGTAGTTCCTTGCAAAACTGAGACGACCATCACGCATCCTGCAAGTCAGTAGGAATTTTATGGTCTGGGAACAAAGAGGTAGGTTCAGGTGTTTCTGGTAATGTTCTTGAATGGTGCGTTCTGCAACACTTCCGAGGAGGGTGGGATAGGCTTGCTTCAATTGTCTTGCTGTGGTGTGTAGATTTAATAATGCTTGCCTCTTGATAAGTTTGTCAGTAGTTGCTGAAGTCTTTCTGGAATGCCTTGGTACAGATTTAAGAGGTGGAACTTCACCTTGTGGGATATTCTTGATTTTTGCTATGAGGCTGTGTAGGGCTGACTTGCTCACCCCTGTATGCTGACAAATCTCCTTCCACAACATTTTTGCCCCCCTCAGGACAAGAATCTGAGCCTTTTCTTGCGGGGTGAGGTTCTTGAGCCCCATTCTAAGGTGTTGGTGGACAGATGTAGGACGAAAAGTAAATGAAACAAAAAAGGGTATTTGTTAATCCGGCAGCTCATCGCATGCATCCCCTCTCTATTGCTTGTTCCATGAGGCACTGATGCACTCCTCAATCTGTGGTGATAGGAACACCAGGGAGAGTTGCCAAGTACTAATTAAGCGAGATCTGAGCATTCAGTATGCTGACAGACACAGAATTTCCGAGGACACCCAACCACACACACATACACACAGAAAAAAAAAATAGCCCCATATTCCTTAGAATTTCCGCAAGTACTGTAAATGCATACATATATGCATACATGTACCCATGTACACATTCATACTTGCTTGTCTTCATCCATTCCCAATGCCATCCCGCCCCACTGGAAACAGCACAAATGCAAGAAGGTAAAGAAAAAGACAAGATATACATTCTCTTCTCTCCCCACACCCGATCGCAACCCCCTGCATCAGCAAGGTAGCACCAGAAAGCAGACAAAGAAAGAATACATCCATTTACACACATTATCTAGCTGTCTAGCTGTCAAAAGAATACATCCATTCACACACATTCTCTAGCTGTCTAGCTGTTATGTGTCATGCAGAATAACCACAGCTCCCTATCCACAACCAGGCCCCACAGACCTTTCCATGGTTTACCCCAGACGTTTCACATGTCCTGGTTCAGTCCATTGACAACACTTCGACCCCAGTATACCACATCATTCCAATTCACTCTATTCCATGCATGCCTTTCATCCTCCTGCATGTCCAGGCCCTGATGGCTCAAAATCTTTTTCATTCCATCCTTCTATATCCAGTTTGGTTTCCAGCTTCTCCTTGTTCCCTCCACTTCTGACATATACATCTTCTTTGTCAAACTTTCCTCACTTGTTCCCTCCATATGTCCAAACCATTTCAAGACTCCTTCTTCTATTCTCTCAACCCCCCACTTTATATTTACACACATCTCTCTTACCCTTTCATTACTTACTCGGTCAAACCACCTCACACCACATATTGTCGTCAAACTTTTAATTTCCAACACATCCATCCTCCCCCGCACAACCATATCTATGGCCCATGCCTCGCAACCATATAGTATTTTTGGAACAACTATTCCTCCTAACATATCCATTTTTGCTCTCCAAGATAACGTTCTCTCTTTCCACAAATTCTTCATCGTTCCCAGAACCTTCGCACCCTCCCCTACCCTATGACTCACTTCTGCTTCTATGGTTCCATTCATGACCAAGTATACTCCTGATATCTTAAACACTTCACTTCCTCCAATTTTTCTCCATTCAAACTTACATCCCAATTGTCCCTCAACCCTGCTGAACCTAATAACCTTGCTTTTATTCACATTTACTCAAAACTTTCTCCTTTCACACACTTCCAAACCCTGTCACAAATTTCTGCAGTTTCTCACTCAAATCAGCGACCATTGCTATATCATTGGCGAACAACAACTGACTCACTTCCCAGGCCCTCTCATCCCCAACAGATTGCATGCTTTCCCAACTGTCCAAGACTTGCATTTACCTCCCTCACCACCCTATCCATAAACAAATTAAACAACCATGGTGACATCACACACCCCTGCTGCAGACTGACCTTCACTGAGAACCAATCACTCTCCTTTCTACCTACTTGTACACATACCTTACATCCTTGATAAAAACTTCTCACTGCTTCTAGCAGTGTACCTCCCACACCATATATTCTTAAGACCTTCCACAAGCATCTCTATCAACCCTATCATACGCCTTCTCCAGATCCATATATGCCACATATAAATCCATCTGTTTTTCTAAGTACTTCTCACACACAGTCTTCAAAGCAAACAACTGATCCACACATCCTCTAACACTTCTGAAACCACACTGCTCCTCACCAATCTGATGCACTCTACATGCCTTCAATTTCTCAATCAACACCCTCCTATACAATTTGCCAGGTATTCTCAACAAACTTATGCCTCTCCAGTTTCAACTCCATCCCCTTTGTCTTTATTCAATGGTATTATACAAGCATTCCGTCAACCCTCAGGTACTTCACCACATCCCATACATACATTAAGTATCCTTATCAACCAATCAACAACACAGTCACCCCCTCTCTTAATAAACTTTACTGAAACACCAACCACTCCAGCCACCTTGCCCGATTTCATCTTCTGCAAGGCTTTCAGCACCTCTTCTTTCTTCACCAAACCACTCTCCATGACTCACTCACCTCACAAACCACCCTGACCAAAACACCCTACATCTGGCACTCTGCCATCAAACACATTTAACAATATTTCACAATACTCAACTGCATCTCCTCCTCACTCCATCACTACCTGTTATCACTTCCCCTTTTGCCCCCTTCACTGATGTTCCCATTTGTTCTCATGTCTTTCACACCTTATTTCTCTCCTTCCAAAACAATTCTTTATTCTCCTCAAAGTTTAATGATACTCTCTCTCCCCAACTCTTTTTCTGCTCTCTTTTTCAAACCCCCTGCACCTTCCTCTTGACCTCCTGGCACTTTCTCCCAATCATTTGCACTCCTTCCTTGTCAGCACTGCCTAGATGCCTCTCTTTCCCTTTCACCTGCAACTTTACAACTTCACTCCACCACTCACTACCTTTTCTAATATGCCCTCCTCCAACCTTTCACATGTCACATGCCTCTCTTGCACATGCCATCACTGCCTCTCCATTCCTCATCTGCTCCCGTCTCTTCATTTGTTCTCACCTTTGACCATTCTACACTCAATCTCTCCTGGTACTTCTTCACACAATTCCCTTTTCCAAGCTCACTTACTCTCCCTACTCTCTTCTCCCCAACACAGTTTCCTCTTTTTTTGAAAACATCTACAAATCTTCACTCTCACCTCCACAAGATAGTGATCAGACATCCCATCAGCTGCACCTCTCAGAACATTTACATCCAAAAGTCTCTCTTTTACATGCCTATCAATTTATACGTAATCTAACAATGCCTGTTGACTCTGTCAATTCATACGTAATCTAACAATGCCTGTTGACCATCTCTCCTATTCACATGTGTATACTTGTGTATATCTTTTTCAAAAAAGGTATTCCCAAAAACCAGTCTTTTTTCAGCACACACCTCCACAAGCTCTTCACCAATTCCATTCACAACACCGAATACCCCACGCACCCCAAATACACCCTTAACTGCCACATGACTTACCTTTACATTTAAATTATCCATCACTAATACCCAGTTTTGTGCACCAAAACTGCAGACAGAATCAGCTGCTCCAAAAACACTTGCCTCTCATGATCTTTCTCTTCATGACCAGGTGCATAAGCACCAATAATCACCCATCTCTTGTCATCCACTTTCAGTTTTACCCACATCACTCTAGAATCTACTTCTTTGCTCTCTGTCAGACACTCCCACAACTCCTCTTGTCATCCACTTTCAGTTTTACCCACATCACTCTAGAATCTACTTCTTTGCTCTCTATCAGACACTCCCACAACTCCTGCTTCAGTAGTGCTAGTCCTTCCTTAGCCCTTGTCTTCTCACCAACCCCTGACTTTACTCCTAACACAGTTCTAAACCATTCTTCCCCTCTACATTTGAGTTTCATCTCATATATTTACTTATTATCTTAGCTAATAAAGTACCACCATAGGCTTATTTCTCTCAGGGTAGGTTGAATCATGTATCGCTTACTTCTTGGATACATAATTATTTCTCACAATGTTTTTTTCATTTCATAAGAGAATTATTTTCCCTTTTCCTGAAAAACACTCATGTTTCAGAAAGATATGGAATTTCAAATGCTTGCTTAAGAGGTTAATAGACAGGATAAGGAATGAATGTGTAAGAGAATGTGCTCACAGTTTCAAAAGGCATTCTATAATGAAATCATGATATGATCCTCATTTTTTCACTTGTACATAAATGCACTTCGTTCTCACTGATCCAATCACTTTCTCACCCCTTATGTTCTTGTCCAAATGGAAAGTGAAACTGCCTTTTCTTGGTACAAAATTACTGTGTGAAAGAGAACCTCATCCAACAGCCACAATCTTTACACATTTTTTTCACAACCAATAATTGTCACACCTCCTTGATCATTTATTCCCTCAATCTGTCCTTAAGATTTATTTATCTGCTTATAATTTCTCATTCAACTTGTCAGACATACATAAGTCCAATCACTCTGCTTTTACTCACCCCTGCTGCTGCTCCAAGAGGCAAGCTTGGGCTGGCTAATTTCCGCACAGCAGTTGCAGTGTTTGGGCTGCTGCTGTTATTACTGGTACTGATACTGCTGGAACTGGAGGCTGCTTGAATAGTGCTATTGCTACTGTTACTAACGACAATGGCTGTGCCCATGGGAATCTGCCAGTGGAAAGAATTTTCCATTGCTCAGAGAGATGACCCAAATACAGAGCATTTAAAAAGAAGTTATGAGAGAAATCCACTTATCCATATTGTTCAGCCATCCATCACAGGATCACAAATCCAAATATGTCTGATTTTTGGAAGAGGAATCTCATGGTACACCATTCAAAGCACTTGCATTACTCACTCAAAAAAAAATTTGGAAACATCAGGTCTTTACGAGATTGACAGATTTTGATAATATGATAATTGTGAATCAAGCATACCCTAACATGATGACTGTTGATTACTAGTGCAATTACCTATACATAGGTGATCATAAGCAACACAAAATTGAGCAGTGTAACAATGTACGAGAAAACTGAAATTCATACAAAAAAGAGAAAAATAACATAAAAGCTAGAAAGCATGCAAATAAATGAGTGTTATGGACAGAAACAAATACCTATGATAGACATTGAGCTTAGCCTTAAAACAAGTCCATCAGAAATCAGGAAATTTGCTTCAGAAAGTGAAACATCAATTAAATACAAGCAGTGGCTACTCACCATATAAATTATCAATAAGAGAAAGAAAAAAACTCATCAAAAAAGCAAACTTACTTTTGAGGATAGGAAATAAGCCTTTCAAGAAGTAAGCCATCTATAGGAAGAAGGAACTGGCCCTTTGAATGAATTATCAGCAGAATCAAGGATCCCATTCTTCACTTAGACTTCCCAGTGGGAGAAAACAAATGCTCCCTTAAAATGCAGATAATGGTTGAATAAATGGATAATGTCTATCTATCCATAGGTATAAATCAATATCCAAATATATGGAGTGGAACAAGTGCACATAACCTTCAACTGAATTAGGGTCATCCATAGTAATAAAAAAGTAAAGTGAGTGGTAAAATGCAAACTAATAAAGATGAAACTAAAAAGAAAATCAACATCTTTTATTTGTACAATTCATGCTAAGTGAAACAAAGTGAATCTGTTTTCACTTAATACACTAAGCACATGAATGTAACTTTCTTTCAATTGTCTCTCCTAATTTCAATAAAAAACAAAATGTCGATTGTGCACTATCAGCAGTCACCATTCTGGCAAAATCAACTGAATATGGTAGGAGCAATAAACAGACAGAAGCAGCAGGTAGGAACAATAGGTGGGAGCATTATGTAGAAGTAGTAGGTCATAACATTAGGCAGGAACATTAGGCAGACACATTAGGCAGAAATAGTCGGTAGAAGCCTCTGAAAACAATGTGCTAGAGTTGCCCTCCACCAATGGCCTGTTAAGGATGAGGCACTAAAGGTTAAAAGTAGCAATGGGGTTCACTAGTTAAGGAGACTACTTTGCTGCAGCCACCCCCTTCATGTGGTCACCCTAATCAAGGAGTGCCTTGAGGGAATGAGCATCAGAGACACAGATAGATAGATACATAGATCAACTGAAAAATACCTAGCCCTTTATAAATAATCTACTGAACCTACCCATCTCCCACATGGTCTCTACAATATAAGTTTCTCTGACCTTCACCTGCACCATCACAAGTTTCAATAACCTACCTGCATGTTCACACAAAATCATCATATTTCCATCCATGGTGACTTGCATGTTTCTCTCATCATCACTCCTTACCATATGAACTCCTTTAGTTTCAATAGCACTGCAAAGTTACTGATTTCTATCATTCTCATTCTTACAGAAATCATCCGTTTTCAAACATCTAAACCATTACTTTATTTGCATTCAGTTATAATGTCCTTCCCTGGTAAATGCAGGCAAAGGAATTTATCAATGTCACTAACTCAACTCTGACTAAATCATTAACCAAATAACCTTTTCTACAAGAAAACAATATCCATATAAACATCCATGACAATCTTTATCCATTGCAACTTCATTTTATCTATATCTGATTTTTTAATTTGCTCACTCATCCCATCTATTACCTAACCCGAAAGATATTTCAAACTATTCACTATCACTTATAATTATTCTCATGAACATATTACTTCCTCTCCACAACTGTTACAAGCATTCAATGGACTTCAGTTTATGCAAAACACACCTTTAAGACATCCTCGTCCAACCGTAAACTTCCCTCACTCCTCACCAACAGCACTTCTGTTACACTGAATATATCACAATTCCAGTCACTACAAACACTATTAACTATACAACAAAGACATTTCCTTGTGTTATTTCTACAATCACATTATAATTTCGTAAAATAAGAAGCAAAAGTGGGAGAATGAAAGTGACTAAGATAAATTTCCTCTTGATTATTTCATATATCCCACACAACAAAGCTGAAGAAAGTCTAGTTTTAACACAGCATATGCAATGATCATGAATAAATTTAAAAGGGAAGCAAGAGGATTTTTAATTAAAGCTTTGAAAATGGCACATCCAGGACTGGCCTACTGACTTTTTGTTCAGTCCTATTTGGAAAATAAATAAAATGGAAAGCAACTTATTGGAATATACTGATGCAGAGACTAAATCTAATGCAGATGTTACTACTTCTAGTAATAAAAGTAAGTTCAATCATCCTTACTACTGACAATTGTCATCAATAGCCAAAAACCCTTTGTTATCATTACGATGCCACTATTTCCACAAAATGTTAATCATATTGTCCCATCTTGAACATTTCTCAAATGCCTGCTCTTACTCTTACAATATCCTTGGCCAAATCGGTGGTGTAGTATGATTCCCCACACTCAAACTGAGAAATTGAAAAGTTAGAGGTGACAGTGAATTATCTAAATATATTTAAAAGTTATCTAGATCTTGTTACATAAAGAAAGGTAAACCTGAATAAGATACCTGGAAATTTTCTTTGGTGTATAATGGGATAAAATAAATAATGAAGTGCAAAGGAGGTGTGTGATGGAAGAGAAAGTCAAAGATTTGGGATATGGAGTCAGAGAGTAGGATACAAACAATGACCAAATCCTTGTCCAATGCAGTTATCAAAAAAAGTTGATTCACTTATCCACACGAATGCAACTAAGCTTCAGCCTGCCAGTGAGAAGCATCATCGCCACTCTGCTTTAGAAAACTCCATCCTCCCACAGTCTAACCAATCTTCCAATTCAGTACTTCGTTAAGATTCTTGGATGTCATGTCTCTAGTTCCTCCTCAGTCCACAGGATGGTCTTTCAATACATACCTTTTAAAATATTGTCAAAGGTATTGTTTTCATCCATTTTTCTCTATATGTCTCATCCATCTCAACTTTGCTTGTTTAATTCTTAACATTAATGGAATTAAAGTTCTTTTCGTTTTCTTCATTTATTATTCTTATATTTATTATACTTGATCGCTGTTTCCGGCGTTAGCGAGGTAGCGCCAGGAAACAGACGAAGAAAGATCCATTCACTCACATACGCACATATATACATACATGCACATATATGCACAATAAATACAAATACATACCAACGTATACATATATACATACATGTACATACACATGCATATACACACATACACTTGTATATATTCATACTTGCTCGCCTCCATCCATTTCTGACGCCACCCCGCCCCACAGGAAATAACATCGCCACCCTCTGCGTTAGCGAGATAGCACCAGGAAACAGACGAGAAAGGCCACATTCGCTCACACTCAGTCGCTAGCTGTTATGTGTAATGCACCGAAACCACAGACCTTTCCATGGTTTACCCCAGACGTTTCACATGCCCTGGTTCAGTCCACTGATAGCACGTCGACCCCTGTATACCACATCGTTCCAATTCACTCTATCTCGTGCACGCCTTTCACCCTGCTGCATATTCATACACCGATCGCTCAAAATGTTTTTCACTCCATCCTTCCACCACCAATTTCATCTCCCCGTCCTCCTTGTTCCCTCCACCTCTGACACATATATCCTCTTAGTCAATCTTTCCTCATTCTCTCCATATTTCCAAATAATTTTAACACACCCTCTTCAGCTCTCTAAACCACACTTTATTACCACATCTCTGTTTTATCCTTTCATTACTAACTCGATCAAACCACCTAGCACCACATAATGTTCTCAAACATTTCATTTTTAACACATCCTACCTCATCCGCATAGCTTTATCTATAAACCCATGCCTCGCAACCATATAATATTGTTGGAAGTACTATTCCTTCAAACATACCCATTTTTGTCCTATAAAATCGATCTCTTTCCATACATTCTTCAAAGCTTCCAGAAATTTCGCCTCCTCACCCACCCGATGACACACTTCTGATTCCATGGTTTCATTCTCTGCCAAGTCCACTCCCAGACATCCAGACATCTAAAACACCTAATTTCCTCCAATTCATCTCCGTTCAAACTTACATCCCAGATGACCTGTCCCTCAGCTCTGCTAAACCGAATGACCTAGCGTTTATTCACATTTATTCTCATCTTCCTGCTTTCACACACTCTTCTAAGCTCAATCACTAACTTTAGCAGTTTTTGACTCGAATAATGCCACCAGTGCTGTATCATTAGCAAACAAATGACTCACTCTCCAGGCCCTCTCGTTCTTTAAAGACTGCATATTCGCTCCTCTCTCCAAGACTCTCTCATTTACCTCCATCACCACCCCACCCCTAAACAAATTAATATATATATATATA
>JAYMFT010309122.1:0-10143 GCA_038088735.1 Panulirus argus | reverse complement strand
CCTGGCGCTACCTCGCTGACGCGGGAAACAGCGATCAAGCATAATAAATAAATAAAAATATATATATATATATATAAAATTATATATATATATATATATAATGAAATGGGCTATTGGAGACGCTGTGTGGAAGGTGTTACGGACACATATTGTGCAGAAGGAAAGCTACTTGAAATCGTGAAGAGTTTTTATTAAGGATGAGTGGTGTCAGGTGAAGGTGGTTTTGGGTTAGGTTTGTGTGATGTCACCAAGGCTGCTCAGTCTGTTTATGGATGGTATGGTGAGGGAGGTGAATGCGGGAGTCTTGGAAAGAGGATTAAGTCTACAGTATGTTTGAGATGGGCGAGTCTAGGAAGTGAGTCAGTTATTATTTGCTTATGACGACGCTGATGACAGATTCGAGTGAGAAACTGCAGGAGTTGGTTTCTGAGTCTGGGAGAGTATATGAAAGGAGTAAATTGAAAGTATACGTAAATAGAAGCAAGATTATTAGTTTAGCTGGAGTGTGAGTTTGAAGGAGCAGAACCTACAGGAAATGGACTGTTTTATATACATGGGAGTGGTCATGGCAGCGAATGGTACCTTGAGAGCCGAAGTGAGTCATAGGACGGTTGACGGGTGCATTGAGGAGTTTGTGGAGAGTTCACTCAATGAGGGCAAAGCTGGGGTATGTTTGATGGTATAGTAGTCCCGAAGGTATTGTATGGATGCGAGGCATGGGCCCAAAGTGACAGAATAAGGAAGAGTGAGGATGTTGGAAAATGGGTATCTTAGGACAAAACGTGGTGCGATATGGAGTGGTCGAATGAGAAATGACAGGGTAACGGAGAAGTTTAGTAGGTAGAGACGTATGTATGAGAGCGGAAGATGGTGTGCTGATTGGTTTCGATATATGGAGAGGATGAGTGAGGAGAGGCTGCATGAATCTATATATGCCAGAAATGGATAGGACAAGAATAAAGGTATAACGGAGTAGTAGGTGGAAGGATGGTGTGGAAGACGCTTTGAAACGACGGGGCCCGAACATGCAAGAGGGTGTGAGTTATGCTCAAGATGGACCAAACTGAAGCAAATAGATATGTAAGGTGTGACTTGCTGTCAATGGACTAAACCAGGGAACATGAAGCGGCCAAGGAAAACCACGGAAAGATCTGTAGAGCCTGGTTGTAAATAGCGGCTGTAGTTTTGGTGCATTATGCATGACAGCAAGAGAATGGCTGTGAGCGGATGAGACCTTTCCTCGTCTGTTCCTGGCAGATTCAAAGGATTAATTATTAAGTTTATTTAATGAAACACCTTAACAAATGGGTAAAAATGATATACAGTAACGTGCAATAATACATAGTTATCAATCAATCCACCTGGAGCTACGTTAGGGTAGGTGTCCCATATACGAGTGTTTACGTGTAGGACCATCCAGAGTGTATCATTATCAATCTTGTACTGAACGAAGTGGAAATTGATTTTTTTTCTTTTTTTCAACGTGATAACTTCCTATGTTGCTGTGCCTCGCAGTAACTGTTTCTTATCTACTCCTGGTGCAGAGGGTGCGGAGGTGCCGCTGTCGTCACCCTGGCACGAGGGCGCAAGCCCGCCCAGAACCACCCCGGACCTCGTCACCAGGACAGCCCTCAGGTAACTGACCGTCGTCACCCTCACCTGGACACTCACCTCTAGTACCCCTTTATCTCCTTACAAGCTCACCTCACAGACCAGACTGACCTTGACACCGTATCTAAAGAGGAATGACAGGAGGTCCTCCTCCATAGGATTAATGATTTCTAAGTCTCCTCCAAGAAGCGGATGTAGATGCCTGCTGTTTTGATATGTAGAAGACTCGTCAATCCCGATTAATCCTGTAGGTTCTGATCCTCACCGACTTAAGCTCATCTCCTAGCCTCTTACTTCTGCCTTATATGCATCAACCTAGTCTCCCCAACAACATACAAGGGTGGAAGAATTCCTGTCACACGGGTACTCATTCATTTCACCAAACTTAACCCATCGTCTACTCTTCCTCCACGACCTGGAATCATCATCATATCTAGGTATTGTAGACACAGATAGAGCATGTGGTTGCTCGGGTTAGATGTCTGACCCTCTCCTCAGAGTCAGGGATGCTTATCCAGTCCTCTGGTCACTGACCCATTTCTTCTAAGATCAATCAGTCACCCCGCCCTCCCATCAGACCAGTTCATTCACCCCGTCGTCACTACAGGTTAAAATATCCACATCGTCCTTCCTTCAGGCATTTCATTTGTACCTCTACTCCACCCAAGTGTTCCCTCTACTCACTTGGGTCTTTCCTCATTCGTCAGGTCTTCCTCCCAGCACAGGTCATTCATCAAGTCTTTCCTCAGTGCAGGTCACACACCAGGTCTTACTCTCGGTACAGGTCACTCAACAGGTCCACTCTCAGCATGTCACACACTCACTCCTCTCTCTCTAAATCATGTCACTGAGCCTTTCCTCCCCTCGGTACTCATCAGGTCCTCTCCGCAGGTCCGGGGGACAGGTCACGACGCTGCTGCACAAGGCGGGATCGGCTGACTCGTCGTCGGTAGGGGCGCTGCCCTCGTCGTCCCGCGGGCTGTGGCGACAGAGGTCGTGTTCCGCCTCCATCAAGTACGTGTCGTCCAAGCGGCACGGGCGAAACATCAGGATGGAGCAGAAAGCCACCAAGGTGAGGGAGGGATAGCGTTGGTGATGGTGATGAGAGTGAGTTTGGCTGTGGCTATAACTGTGGTAATTGACGCCACCCAGGCCAGACACTAGAGCCGTGGTGGTGGTGGTTGGCGGTGTACACAGCCCAGGCCAAACCGTCCAGACTCCAGAGGAGCAATATCGCCATCTGAGAGGTGTTGCCACGCTGCCTTTTGCCTCACTCTTTGTCAGGTTTGACCGTACGAGGAAAAAAAAAAAAGGTGAATACAAGAGGCAATATTTTCTGCTTCATGGTCAAAGGACTAGTTTTTTTTTCTCTCTCTCTTTCAAAAACTAAAGAAAGTTTTTTTCTGAGCGAGTCCTTTGTCTTCAAAAGAAATATTCTACAATTCACTTTAAAACCAATGTGTTTTTCTTAGTCATATATTAAAGATGTCCGTATGAAATACACGTATCTTTTTCTTTCTTTCGGAATAGCTATTTAATTTTAAACTCCCTGGGGAAATTTTATAATTATCTCTGTTTTCTCATTAATTGTACTGCATCCGTGCTTTAAAAGAGTTTATGGGGTGTCATTTATTAGGGAAGAGTCATACATAACTGCTTACACGAGACACCAGTGTAATTTGAGTGTTGGCTAAGGTCTGCAACTCATTATCTGGTAGAGTTAAACTCATTACCGTTCCCATGAGCTGAGCACAACGATTATACCCCCGTATTCAATGATGTACACGAACTCGACCACGAAACCTTTTCAATCTCTTCTTCGTCATCAGGTTTTCTATGTTCGCAGGTGCTGGGGTTCGTGTTCACTACAATCACTCTCATAAAGGCTTCGATCTTCATCACCAGTTCTTGTTTGCCTTACAGGTGCTTTAGGATCCTGCACGTGTGTGTTCTGGTTACTGTTCTTATTCACTTGCCTCCGTTCTTGCAGGTTCTGGGGGTCGTGTTCTTCACTTTCGTCCTCCTGTGGGCCCCGTTCTTCATCGCCAACGTTCTCATCTCCTGCGGGGCGCACATCGAGGGCGAGATGATCAACTTGGTGACCTGGCTGGGCTACGCCTCCTCCATGGTCAACCCGTTCTTCTACACGTTCTTCAACAAGACGTTCAGACAGACGTTCCTCAAGATCATGAAGTGCCAGATGAGAAGCAGCAGAAAGTACCATCTATGAAGAGCCAGGCCGATGACGGTCGTCGAAGGAAGGAAGGAAGGAAGGAAAGGACGGACGGGCGAGCCATGGAAACTTTGCGCTGACGACGCGAGAGTTTGCCGCTGGGTTAGAAGAGTCTATGTATCATTAAGTGATATGGCAAGTTGGGTCACTCGGAACGATGGCTCCTCGTGGGCATA
This sequence comes from Panulirus argus, assembly GCA_038088735.1. Taxonomy (NCBI): domain Eukaryota; kingdom Metazoa; phylum Arthropoda; class Malacostraca; order Decapoda; family Palinuridae; genus Panulirus; species Panulirus argus. Next base: position 6,123 of record JAYMFT010309122.1, on the reverse strand, counting down.
AACTGTGCGATTATAATTGGCATCTGTGATTACTAGGTTATAACCACTCCCTTCGGTTTTACGTGTTGATACCATGGCATGCAAGATTATATTTATATATATACATACATACATAGATCATCTGATCTAATGCGTTACAGTTGTAATTATGACAACTGTTTCCGATTATCTCTTTTTGGAAGAGTTAGGTGTCAATTCTCCGTCTCTGACGACTATATGGTTTCTGAATCCAGCCCAACCAGTCCGCTTTGGCAATAAAAAATAAAAAGGTGACGTTTATGAATATACGATCAGTAAGATTAATCATCGAGGAATTAGTGTGCCCCGTGTGTGTGTGTGTGTGAAGTTGGGTAACAAGCTGTGTGTCCAGGAACTCGAGAAGACCCAGTTGCTGGACAGACAGAGAGGACGATCTCCTCCCTTCTTCACCCAGGACCCACAGTTCTCCCACCCAAGACCCACAGTATTATCTCATGGGGTCTCCCATTGTCATCCCACTCACTGGAACGCTGCGGCATACCGTATTATCTCGCTGAGCTAAATAAATGTTCTTACAGACGTTAACTACTCTCGTTGTTCAGCAAATTCGCTTGTCTTGGCTTCTGAAATCAGTGAGAACAGGCAGGCAGGCATCTGTCCACGAGTCGTGCTTCAAAAGAATCAAATTTAAAGCAGCTGCTGAGTTGTGCTTCGGAAGTGAAAAGGAAAACGCGGACACTCGAAAGATGCGCTTTAAAAAAAAAGAAAAGAAACCGCAACTCCAACTTGTGCTTCAAACTATATCAATACGGAAAGCTTCGCGTTCTGACGACGCCCACTGCTATATATATATATGGAATATGAAACTTAAATACTCTCGCATGACAAGTGTTATCATGAATTAATAAACTTCCTCAGTAATATTTTTTCGCCCTCACTCAAAGAGCATTCCTAATGTATGATACCAAAAATACGTATTAAAAAAAAAAAGAACTGCCTCAGTCCCCAAGAGCGCATAGTAAAGGACCACTTGCTCAATAAATGTTTCTTGTTGGTTTGTTTGTTGTGTCGTGAGGCAAGGACGAGGAGGAGGAGCAGGGTGTCGAACCGCTGATCGCTGTCCCGGAAATTCCCAGGTTGGCGGGATGAGCCGAGGCGCTTCCCTCATCGACACTTGTGTGAGGATACACAGGTGTCTCTGAGTTGCTCCTTACACCTGCAGGCGAAGGCACACATGCCTGTCTCGCGATGATGCGGATGCCTTCTTGCAGGTGTGTGTTCGTGTGTTTGCGCCTCGGCCTATCTCCTCCTCCACCTGCTAAGGCAACGACACGAATGTCTCTCGAGAACTGGTGTGTCGCAGGTGACTGGACCAATCTACTCCACTGGCGAGGACAGCGGTGTCGTGCGAGGACACGCAGAAGGTCTCGTAGGTGTGTCTCGACTGATCTGTATCTTCGGGGGAGGACACAGGTGTCTCGATTCATCTACACCTACGAGAGGAGTACACGGACGGACGGACGGACGGACGGACGGTCTCGCAGCAGTGCGTCGAGTACAGGGATGTCTCGCCAGCCAAGATCGACCGACCCCTGCCAGCGAGGACACTGATCTCACCAAAACGAAACCAGTTGGGCCGTTGCTATGCCACTGCGTCTAGTCCCGTGCAAATGTCTGTCCCATGGTAACTGTTTCCAATGACTCTGTATATGTGGTCAATAAAGGTGTTAAAAGATATGTGTTTTCTTTTTTCTATCTCTCTCTTTCATTAACATCTGGAGACTAGCTTGTTCTACCAATGCAGAATACAAATATCAAGAACATTACTGAACCTCCCTTCCTGTATTACTTTATCAAAGAAGGAACAGAGCAAGGAGCTTAGTGAAGAATTTTCCCTCTTAAGGCTCACTCGGGAAATGGTGAGCATGTATAAAAAAAAAGAATTATTGAAATCTTTAACAATTTTTTTTTTAAGTATCACATCACAACTGATTTGCATACGGGAATAAAATCAGCCGATGGTACACAAGGGACACTGAACTGGTATGGACTATGTGTATGTCCACATCTACATTCGGTAGCACTGCGGGTCCGTCCTCCTTATGGAGCACCAAGCGTGGATAAGCGGGGATCGAACCCAGAACCTCGAGTTTAAACAGCCATGTCATACACAACAACAAAGGTGTCATGCAGAGGAGCCATGTCGTCATGCAGGTGTGTCATACTGCTGACCAGTCCCACAGCAGGAGATTTTCTGACAAACTGTTTAATTGCGTATGAATTCTCAAATGTCACGGGTGTATAATGACCATGATAATCATTCCATAGTGGTTATTTTGCCGGATAGCTCGGTATTTGACGGTCAATAAACGGTATTTTGCCGACTAGCTTCTCTCCTGCCACTTTTGGGTTACGATGAGGTTAGGTTAGGATCATGTTAAGGTGTTGGGTTAGGGGTTACGCTGAGGTAGGCTAGTGTTACGTTGAGGTTAGGCTAGGGTCACGTTCATGCTACGTCAGGGTCATGTTGAAGTTAGGTTAGGGTTACGTCGTGTTAGGGTTACGTCGACGAAAGCTAGGGTTCCGCTAAGGTAAGCTAAGGCTACGTTGAGGTAAACTAAGGTTAGTTGAGGTACAGCAAGGTCACGTTGAGGTAAGCTAGAGTAACGGTGAGGTTGGGTTCAGGTTACGTTAAGGATAAGCTGGTGTTAACCTGAGGTAGACTATTGCTATGTTAAATCTAGGTGGGTTAATTTAGGAGGTGGGTTAAGATTGGGGTGCAGGTGGGCGAAGCTTCAGTGTTGGGGGTTGAGGCGAGGGTGACGTCATAGGCTGCCTGTTCTGACCCAGGACTTTTCCCAAGACTTCAAGATAATAGCGACGGGTATGTGGTGCCTCGACCCTGCTGGACTTTTAGGCCGATTGAAAGTGATGTTATCGCTCGTCAGATAACAGCCAAAACCAAAATAAATAAAGAATCAGAAGAAACATTCAAAAATCGTTCAAAAAAAAAATCCGACAATAAGGCGAATATAGGAGAAAAATAGACTACTCGGCTAAACAGTATGTGATTCACCGGTACCGACTAGTCGGCAAAATAACTACTGAGTTATCATTAGATTACCACTTCTAGTGCGATGAAGAATGTCATGCGAGACTGTCTAACGCGACCCGGAGCCTCTATATAACCACCGAGCCAAAATTATTAAAATACCAATGATAAAGACAAACACGGTCACAGCTAAAACGATTGAATGGTGAAGAGAAATGCGGCCGCAACTAATACGAACTTATTGCAGTCAATATCGAAACGAAAAGTAACTCTAGAAACAGTAAAGAAGCGTTGTCGTTGTGATGAACCACCACACATAACATTGCATCTCTCGAGATGGCGTGAGAGATCGTTTAGTGATGATGTTTGGGAAGAAGATACACGACTGGCGAAGATGAAGGGAGGGGAAGATACATGACTGGTGAGGTGGAAGGGGTCCTCAGGGAACAGGGACACGGATGCAAACTCATCGTGTGGTACTTTTGAGGTTAAAAGATTAATTCACCCGCAACCCTGAGGTCATTCAGTTAGCACTTGAGTGATGCTGATAATGAGAACTATTCTGCCGACGGTGAAACAGTCACTTGAGTGCTACTGATAGTGAGAACTGTGAATTCTGTACTGCTGACACAGAGACCTATCACGCGAGTGCTGCTGACAGTGTGAACTATCTTGATGTGCTGTCCTCAGAGTGCATCTACTCTGCCGAGTAATGCTGGACCATATCAGCTGAGTAGTGAGGAGTGAGATGGTGACATCTCGGGGGCTGTGGATACCTCATGTGTCTTTAAGACGGTGCATGCTTGGATCTGACTGTGAAAGCGGAAAAGGGAGTTAGAGGTACGTGATTAGTGGAATGGGAGGAGGTGATGTTACATGGCTGGTGGAGAGAGAAGAGGTGAAGGCACACAACTGGCATTGAGGGAAAGAGTGAGGATAAAGATGCGCTCAGTATTGCAGGGATACCCCGCAGGCATCATCGCTTCTGCGTGCTGTAAGAAGTAAGAAATTGTAAAGAAAAAGTTGGTTAGAGACTGAGTGAGAGGCCAGAGATCCTTTCAGCTTGATTTAGATATTGTGCGTAATTTGCATCTACAAATCAAAGACACAATATATATATATACTGAAGAGCCAATCCTCTAACTTATTAACTGTTATACGATAGTCGGTATTTTGATGAATTACGTAACAGGCACCAGTCCAAACTGCCCTTGCTGTTTTATAACTGGAAGTAAATTATTATGTTGAATTCTAAATACAACTAGTAGTCGACCAAGGCATTGCTTGAAGTATCATATGATCAACACTATTTTCACAGTGGTCCAATATTAATCTTACTTCATGGGTTTTACCAGTGATGCCATGACTAAACACTACTAAGTTGAGTAAAAGGGAAATGGGCTTCCGTGGTGTGGTGGTAAGGTGTTACTGAATACGAGCCACGCACGGACCCACCCGCGTTCGAATCCAAGACCGGACAGACAACCTACAATTAATCCAGCTGTTCATTGATCCCCACGGGGCTGGTCGATTAATGGGTACCTGGCTTAGACTAGGATGTATCACACACACACACACACACATATATCAGCAAGAATTCGAACGGGGCTCGAATCCTTGCTGTTGGAGGGTAATCAATTACCAGTGCCTTGTCAGTTACCGTAACAAAAACTGAACTGCAAAAAAAAGCAAAACCATTTTCAGATCAAAAAACGACGTAATGACAATTAACCTACCCAAACATAAGAGCAACAAACAAAAACATTTTTCAATGCAATATTTCACTCATGCAATTCAGACAAATTGATAAATGACGTAAGACGAAAGAAGAAGTGGAAAAGCAGACCCTAGAGAAACACTCACATACAGATAGACTGGTGAGATCTGCACATTTCCCAACAGACAGACAGGCAGACAGAAGACAGACAGAGGAAACAATGTCTAATGTGACTATAATCTCTCTCTCTCTCTCTCTCTCTCTCTCTCTCTCTCTCTCTCTCTCTGTGCGTAGAGGATGTCAGATAACATGCTCCCGAAGTGATAACAAAATCAACTAACTTACGCAACACCGTAGTACCATCCCTCTGGGACACGTTAAATGAAAGAATGCTCAGAAGACTAAAGGACGATTTGCTGGTGGGAAGAAGTGGGTGGTTCTCATGTGCGTCGTGAGTCGTAAAAACAATCCTGCTGGACACTGAATACACCCAGTAAATTGCTTTGAGTCACCCTCTCAAGCTAAGCCCGCCAACTGAAAAGATTATCATTAACGCCTTCCCTCAAGGTAATGATGATAATTCTAAAGACCACATACGCGACCACATACGCCACACACGCTCTATGTATATGACAGCTGATTTTCTCCTTAGAACAAGTCATAATCATGCAGCATTATAAGGTCCCTGGTCATGCGGTGCGGATCTCTACGCGTTGATTCGAAGCCCCGAGGACTAAGAATATGGCATGGAATAACATTGTTCCAAATACTGGACAAAAAAAAAAATCTTGTCATAATATAATAAACTTTTTTTGCGCTGTTGGTCGAACATATTTTCATTTGAGTTTATCATCATGAACAATATGCAGTTGCACCGGCAATAGCAGCGTGACCTAATAATTACGTGATTTTTTTTTTCAATGCAATTACTCTAATTTTTATTTATCAAATGTCATTTATCAAACAAAACTTTTTTTTTTCGATATGTATTGTGTCTCTTTTATTCACGGATGCAGATTACATTCAATGGTATCAAATATAGTTGGACGAACAAAAATGTCTGTTGTGTCAAACCATTCAGTAATTCCAGCGCCAGAACTTCCTCCGAATCAAGAATATTTTTCTTTATACTGGATATGCTAAACAGCCTAAAGGCTGGGCACCACGCGGGAACAGGGCAAGTTAGACTCCTCTTGGGAGGGAGCGATCCTTCGTCAGTTTAAAAGCATATATAGCCTCGTCGAAGGTGACTTCCCGCTAGCGCTGTGACCACTTGCATACGGAGTCCGGTAACACCATATGTATGTGTGTGTGTATATATATATATATATATATATATATATATATATATATATATATATATATATATATATAT
>JAYMFT010309111.1:0-10143 GCA_038088735.1 Panulirus argus | reverse complement strand
CTCAGTTGCAGATTTACCGAGTTTGATGCAGAATTTGATGTTTGCTCTCTGCTCTAGTTTGCTGTCCATGATGAAATTGCAAATGTGCATGTGCATAAAAAAAACTCCTATAGAACAACACATGATGTTCACAGAATGCTTCCACTCTGCAGACTGATTGATGACGGCTATGCCTAACCGTCACAGCATGCACATCGCCGTACTGCCATCTGTTGGCATGCTATGGAATTGTCTCGGAACTTTTTGATACCACCTTGTACATACATTCTTCCAATCCTGAGGCACTTCACCATGATCCACACATACATTGAATAACCATTCCAACCAATCAATAACATAGTCACCCCCTTTGTTAATAGATTCAGCTGCAATAACATCCAATCATGCCACCTTGTTGGATTTCATCTTCCACAAGGTTTTCACCACCTCTTCTCTTTTCACCAAACCACTCCCTGACTGTTTCACTTTGCATACCACCTCATCCTAAAAGCCTACATCTGCCAGTCTAACATCAAACTCATTTAAAAGTCCTTCAAAATACTCATTCCAACTCCTCACTCCATCACTACCTGTTATCACTTTCATTTTGCTTTCTTTACCAATGACCCCATTTGTTCTAGTTTTTCTCACATTATTTACCTCCTTCCAAACATCTTTTTAATCTCTCTAAAGTTTACTGATACTCTCTCACCCCAACTCTCATTTGCCCTCTTTTTCAACCCCTCCACCTTCGACTTGACCTCCTGTCACTTTCTCATATACATCCCCCATTCATTTGCACTTCTCACTTGTAAAAACTGCCCAAACGCCTCTCTTTTCTCTTTCACCAGCAACTCTTTCATCCCACCACTCACTACCCTTTTTAATCTTCCCACCTTCCACCTTTCTCATGCTGCATGCATCTCTTGCTTATGTCATTACTGCTTCCTTAAATACATCCCATTCCTCACCCACTCCTCTCACTTCATTTGCTCTCACCTTTTGCCATTCTACACTCAATCTCTCCTGGTATTTCTTCATTTATGTCTCCTTTTCAAACTCACTCACTCTCAGCACTCTCTTCTCCTGACATTGTCTCCTCTTTTTTTTTTTTGAAAGCTCAACAAATCTTCATCTTAACCTCCACAAGATAGTGATCAAACATCCCACCAGCTGCCCCTCTCATCACATTTACATCCAGTTGTCTCTCTTTTACATGCCTATCAATTATGTAAACTAATAATGCCCTTTGACCATCTCTCTTACTCATCTACTTATATTTATGAATATATCTCTTTTTAAACCAGGTATTCCCAATCGCAATTCCTTTTTCAGCACACAAATTCACAAGCTCTTCTCCTTTTCCATTCACAACACTGAATACCTCATGTACACCAATTATATCCTCAAATGCTTACCTTTGCATTTAAATCACCCATCATTAATACCTTGTCTTGTGCCCCAAACCTGCTGTCACACTTTCTAAGCTGCTCCCAAAACACTTGCCTTTTATGATCTTTCTCCTCATGGCCAGGTGTATAAGCACCACTAATCACCCATGTCTTGCCATCTACTTTCTGTTTTACCCATGTCAGTCTAGAATTTACTTCCTTACACTGTGTCACACACTCCCACAACTCCTGCTTCAGAGATAGTGCTACTCCTTTTATACCTCTTGTTCTCTCACCAACCCCTGCCTGTATTCCCGAGGTCTTTCCGAACCATTCTTCCCCTTTCCCCTTGAACTTCATTTCACCCAGAGCCAGCAAATATACAACGTATCTCTCCTTTCTTCTCATCTTGGTTACATCCACACACATTCAGACACCCCAATCTGAGGATGAGCACTCCCAGCTTGACTCCCTCCTCTGTTTTGTCTTTAAGAAATTAGATTACAAAAAAGGGAAGGTTTCCAGTTCTCACCTTCTATGACATGTGGTTAATACTGAGGTAGAATTCTTTTTCCCATATATATATTTCATATTTGATTGCCGTTTCCTGCGGTAGTGAGGTAACGCCATGAACAGACAAAAAAAGGCCACATCCACTCTCATACATTCTCTGCCTCTCATGTGGAATGTACTGAAACCACAGCTTCCTGTCCACAACCAGGTCCCACATACCTTTCCAAGGTTTACCCTGGGTGCTTTGCATTCCCAGGTTCAGGCCACTGACTGCACTTCGACCCCAAGTTTACCACATCATTCCAATTCACCCTTTCCCAAGCACGCTTTCACCCTCCTGTATGTTCAGGCCCCAACAGCTCAAAATCTTTTTCAGTACATCCTTTCATCTTCGGTTTAGTTTCCCCATTCTCCTTGTGCTCTCCACTTCTGACACATGTATCCTCTTTGTCAACCTTTCCTCACTCATTCTCTCCATATGCTCAGATCATTCAGCACACATTCTGCTTTCTCAACAGCACTCTTTATTACCACACATCTCCCTTACCCTGTCATTACTTACTTGATGAAACCACCTCACACCACATATATTTTCCTCAGACATTTCATTTCCAAGACATCCACCATCCTCCGTACGGACATACCAATAGCCTATGCCTCACATGATATTGCTTGGATTACTGTTCTTTCAAACATATCCATAATTGCCCTCCTGGGTAATTTTCTCTCCCCACATTCTTCAGTGCTCCCAAAACCATTGCCCCTTCTCCAACCCTGTGACTCACTTTTACTTCCATGGTTCCATTTGCTGCCATGTCTACTCCCAGATATCTAAAACACTTCACTTTCTCCAGTTTTTCTCCATTCAAACTCACACCCCAACTAACCTGTTCCTCAACCCTTCTGAATAATAATCTTGCTTTTATTCACATTCGTTCTCAAATATCTTTTCTCACACACTACCAAACTCAGTCACAACTTCTGCAGTTTCTCACTCAAAGTCTGCCACCAATGCTGTGCTGTACCATTGGCGAACAACAACTAACTCACTTCCTAGGCTCTCTTGTCCCCATCAGAATGCATACTCACCCATTTTTCTGAGACTCTAACATTTATCTTCCTCACCACCCCATCCATATACAGAGTTAACAACAATGGTGATATCATACTCCCTTGCCGCAGACCAACCCTCACTTAGAATCAAGCGCTCTTCTCTCTTCCTACTCGCACACAAGCTTTTTACAGTCTTGATAGAAAGTTCTCACTGCCTTTAGCAGCTTTCCTCTCACACCATATATTCTTAAGACATTCACAAAGTATCTCTATCATTCATATCATATACCTTCTCCAGATCCATAAATGCCACATACAGATCCATCTGTTTTTTCAAGCATTTCTCACATACATTCTTTAAAGCAAACACCTGATCCATGCATTCTCCACCACTTCTGAAACCACACTGTTCCTCCCCAATATGATGCTCTGTACATACCTTCACCCTCTCAATCAATACCCTCTCATTCAACTTACCAGGTATTCTCAACAAACTTATACCTCTGTAGTTTGAACACTTACCTTTATCCCCCATACCTTTATACAGTGGCGCTATACATGCATTCTGCCAATCTTGAGGCACCTTACCATGATCCATATATACATTGATATTCTCAAAAACCAATCAACAACACATTAACCTGCTTTCTTAATAGATTCAGCTGCAATACCATCCACTGCAGCTGCCTAACTGCATTACATCTTTTACAAGGCTTTCACCACCTTTTTTTTCTTCACCAAACCACTCTCCATGACTCTCTCACTTCGCATACCACCGACTAAAACACCCAACATCTGCTGTTCTGTCATTAAATGTATTCAACAATCCTTCAAAATACTCCATTTCCTCCTTAGTCATCACTACCTGTTATCACTTCCCCCTTTTGTCCCCTTCACCGATGTTCTCTTTTTTCTTGTTTTCTGCACATTATTTACCCCTTTCAAAACAAATGTTTCTCCTTAAAGTTTACTGATACTCTCTCACCCCAATTCTTATTTACTCTCTTTTTTAACCACTGCACCTTCCGCACTCTCTTTTTCAACCTCTGCACCTTCCTCGCTCTCTTTTTCAATCACTGCACCTTCCTCTTGATCCCGAGCCGCTTTCTCTTATACATCTCCCAATCATTTACACTCCTTTCTTTAAGTACTGCCCAAATGCCTCTCTTTTCTCTTTCACTAGCAACTTTTTTCTTTGTCCCACCACCAACTTTCCTCTCTATTTTGCCCACCTTTTGCATGCCACATGCATCTCATGCACATGTCTTCACTGCTTCCCACAATACCTCCTACTCCTCACCCACTCCCCTCACCTCATTTACTCTCACCTTTTGCCATTCTACTCTCAATCTCTCTTAGTATATCTTCGCACAAGTCTCTCATCCAAGTTCAGTCTTTTATACCTGGTCATGTTTCCTCTTTTTTGAAAGCTACAAATTTTCACCCTCGCCTCCACAGGATAGCGATCAGATATCCCACCCGCTGCCCGTCTCAGCACATTTACATTTAAAAGTCTCTCTTCACACATCTATCAATTGATATGTCATCCACTAATACCCCCTGACCATCTATCCTACTGACGTACATATGCTTGAGTATATCTCTCATTTTAGATCAGATATTCCCAATCATCAGCCCTTTTTCAGCATGCAACTCCATAAATTGTTCATTATTTCCTTCATAACACTGAATACCCCATGAGCCCCAGTTTTACCTCAACTGCCACATTACTTACTTTCACATTTAAATCGCCCACACATTACTTACTTTCACATTTAAATCGCCCATCGCTAATACCTAGTGTCTTACACAAAAACTGCTGACACACTCACTTGCCGCTCATGATCCTTTTTCTGATGGCCAGGTGCATAAGTGATAAGAATCACCCATCTGTTGCCATCCACTTACAGTTTTATCCACATCAATCTAAAGTTTACTTCCTTATCACACACTTCTACAACTCATGCTTCAAGAGTAGTGCTACTCTATCCTTAGCTCTTGTCCTCTCACCAACCCATGACTTTACTCTTAAGACATTTCCGAATCACCATGTCGCCAATTTGTATTCTTAATTTTCACATCACCCACCTATGTATTCAGGCACTCATCTCTTAAGATTGCATCAGAACTACCAAAGCACTGTCAGCATCTCCCAAAAAGCACTTGCTTCTTCTCCACACGTCTCACTATCAGGTGGTAAAACACTAGCAAACACACACCTTTTGTAGTCTGCGTTCATTCTGATCTTCATAAGTCTTGAATTTGCTTTCATACATTGATTAAGACAGCCCTATAGCTCCTTCTTTGTCAGAAGTGCTACTCCTTTTGATTGTTCATGAATTACCCTAGACTTTACCCCTAAGCATTCTTGAACCATTCTACCCCTTTCCCCTTCACCTTAGTTTCACTCATAGCCAGAAAAACATTTAGGCTTGGGAAAGAGTTTCATTCACAGCCAGAAAAGCATTTAGGCTTGGAAAAAAAAGGAAAAATACTTGTAATTAGTTTTGCACAATTTTGTTAACTTAATACCAGATACTTAGCATTTGTGATCCTGCATGTTAGAAATTGTAAAACTGAATAAAATTCTGTATTTTAGAAGTCGTAAAACTGAATACTAAGTCACTTCAAGATTTTTTGCAGCAGTTTAGTGTGTTGAAACACACCTTATCTCTCTCTTCAGTCTTCAGCTGGAGAAGTGATTCGGACACTGGGTCTAGTACAGCTGGTATTAGCAAGAATTCTTCAGTCTCATGATCCTTGTATCTCAAACTGACATCTCTCTTAGCCTGCTTCACCTCTTTGATGGGATATGAGTCATGTACAGTGTCATCCATAATCCCAAGAATCTGATCATTCAGTAGGTATATAAGTGAGACTGTTGGACTGCTCATTACACATGATTACTGTGACAGTCTTTAAACTTCAAGTCTTTGCTGTGAACTATTAATCCATCTGCAGTCTTATATATATATATATATATATATATATATATATATATATATATATATATATATATATATATAATGCTTTTAGATATACTTCCATATTGTTTGATATAAGTGCTATGCTTGTGTTTGTATTGTGCATGATTTAACTTCTGTTTCTCTCATTTTTGTTTCTGGATCTTTGTATGCTTTCCCTTGGTGTGCCAGCTATAAAGAACACCGAAACCAAAATTTTTATGATAAGCTTACCTGCTATAACACTACCTTGTACTTATAATTTTTTAAGGTAACTTTTACCATTTTCCCCCTTTTTTATTAGAGCTGTATTTTTCTGTTTATACATTTGATTTCAAGGACCGTACATTTCATATATTCTGTTTGCAATAGTTCTTTTATTGTCCTTCCTTTCTTAATTCTTTTGCTTTGCTTGTTTTTTAAAAGAGCCTATATTTTTTTCCCCCTTTGTGAACAGATGATTAAAATTCTTGAATCAGTTGCCTCTACCACAAGACAAAATGTACTGCCTGCAGTGCTTGTAGTAGCATCCCATGCATTGTTATTAAATGCTACAGCTTAATTTTTTCCATGTACAATTCAGTCTGTGTAGAGATATCAAGGAGGCTGGTATGAACTTTGTGCCTTAATGTTTTATAGATTATATGCGAAATTATGATAAATGTTCGTGATGACAACCCTGAGTAATCATATTTGTTTGTGAAAAAAGATAACTAAAAATACCAGACATCTCACACCATATGCATGAAATTACTCTAGGAGTACCTCGTGTGCCTAGCAGCAAAGCAGCATAAGTTAATGGGTGTTTCACCTTGTTGAGTCATATAACAAGATATTTAGACGATTATGTTTTTAGTTATTTAAAGATAATTTGGGGATATTCTTTTATTAAAGCTTTTAAGAATATTTATTTTTAAACTTTTGAGAATATCCCACATACAAAGTGTACAGTACAGTAGATATTAGGACTACCACAGCAAAAGGTTTAACTGTATATGAATATCATCGAGTCCATATATTCTCACTGATCTGTGTCTTTCTACGTCTTTTTCATAAATTCTCCAAAGTTTGATCTCATATACATTTTGATTGATTCATGATACTTGTTTGCATCCAGATATAAGCATAAGTACATTCCTTTTTTTCCTTGTTGTGTTCATTATTAGGGGTATGATGTTTTGCGATCCTGGTAACATAATCTCCACATGTCCCCTTAATACCACATTTTTTGATAGTATGATTTTTTTTTTATTTCATTTAGCAATTTTTGCTGTCCCTCATACTCAGCTATTTCCCTTAACTAGACTTTTGAGAGTTACTTAAGTTAGTCCTTCTTGACCCTTTGTTTTGAGTATATGTACATTTTAGCAGTATATGTGCTACCGTCAATCAGTTTCCTCCCCTCTTTTTTCTGCCAGATATTCCGAGTGTACTCTACTGGTCTTTCACCTGTTTCTTTAATTTCTTGACTTTTCAGAATTTATATTTTTTTTCATACTTGATCACAGCTTCCTGTATTAGTGAGATAGCGCCAGTAACAGAATTAGAAAGGCCACATATCTTATATGTTGTTTGTTCCCCTCTCAGGATTTCTACCTTTATTTTTTTCAGTCTATGCATTTTCACTATTCCTTGCATGTTTTTGGTCAGTTCATCCCAGCGAGGGTTTCAGATTTAAATCCTTCAAAATATTTTTCAAGATTCTTGTGAGCTGCCCTGGTTTAAGTCTCATGGTCCTCATTAACAGTACCACTTACACATTCACAGGTGAAAATTTCTTTTACCTTATCATACCTGAAGCCCATCAGTTCCACCCATCCTTATCCTTTTAAAATCAGTTAGTAGAATGATTAACTTTATGCCAAAATTTTTATTAAACTATTCCATGTAGCATTCCCAACCCCACCTTCATTGTGGCTGGGGACCAAAGGAAAGAAGGTCTAGGTTTGGCAAAATACACTTTTAATATAAAATGCACCTTAACCTTTGGTTGCAGATTTTTCTTCCAGGGTCATTTTCCTAAAATTGTCATTTCAACATGAAAAATAAAATTATTTATATCTTTTTCATTACTTTTCCCATGTATGAAGTTACTGCAGCTGCCATATCTGCTATTGACATGGTTTAAATGAGTTTTATGGTGAACAATGTTTTATCAAAATATACATGAAAACAAAATTTGCATAAATGCTTTCTGTAATAAATTATGTATTGGCTTGCCCACTTAATTCCAATAAGGCTAAAAGATATTAAGAAGCATAACCTATGCACTTTCAGTATCATAAGTCTTCTTACTACTCCCATAGATATGCACATATACTTTTTCATCTCGGGAAAAAAATAATGGTCAGTATTATATGGCTTGATATCAGGTAAATCAACATGCAGAGTTTAACATTGCCATTTTATTACAATAAACATAAAATATATATACAAAATAATTTCTCGCAACACTTCCAGTCCTTAAAGGAACTTCCCTCTCATCAAAGGGAAAGATCAGTATCATTTTATATGTTGGAATTATCAGTACACTAGTAGCTAGTACTGTGTTATGCTACATAAAAAGAAAACCCGTTCACATGAATAGGAAACATTACAGAAGGGTCACAATATAGCATGAGATAGGTACCTCAAAAGTTTGCATAGTAGCAAGTCATGCTAAATTGTGACATCCATTTTCATGTAAATAAAAGGTTAGGGACCGTTGTGGAAATGATTTACTAAATAACACTCAAAACATTATCCAAGCAGTGAAAATAATGTACAACACATTCATGAAATGATAGATATATCTGCCTATTTGTAACATCCACATTTCTTTGGAAATGTGTGATAGGCTAGGTAAGGTTTTATCATATATTCTTTCTGGTTATATCAATAATTATTAGTTCGTTCATTGTGTAAGAACCTACTGAAGAGAACTATATTGAAAAATTATCTGTAGAGTATAGATAAAACACAATATACCTTATCATTCTCCCAATGAATGATGAATGTTTGTAACTGAAACACAATCACTCAACTAGACTTACCTACCTGAATTGGAAACGTTTTACTGTACTGTCCACATTTCCTTTATTTTTCTTAACGTGTATTATATTTTTATATCATGAATAAGTCAAGAACCTCTTAAGAGAAATGTACAAAGAAATATGTAAAGAATACAATATACAGTATCATTCACTTGGTAAGTTGTATGTTTTGAACTGTTAGATGACTACTCCATGATGCCATCTCTGAACTGAAATTGTTCTAAGCTGTTTGCTGTTGTACTGCCCACATTTCTGATACTGTATATTTCTTTATATTACACTCTCCATAATTCATTATGAGCATATGAATTAGTCATAAAACTACTAAAGATGATTATGTATTAAGATATATATATATTTATTTATGTATAACTATAATACTTGATAACTGTTTCCTGTGTTAGTGATGTAGTGCTAGGGAACAGATGAAGAAAGATCCAACCGCTCATATACACATGTATATACATACACGTACATACATATACATACCAATATATACATATATACATACATATTCATACCAATATATACATATATACATACACATTCATACAAATATATACATATATACATACATATACATGTGCATACATACATATACATATATACACATGTGTATGTTTATACTTGCTTGCCCTCATTCATTCCTGGTGCCACCCTGCCCCACAGGAAACGGCATTGCCAACCGCTGCATCAGTGAGGTACCGCCAAGAAATGATGAAAAAAGGCAACATGCACTCATACTCATTCTCTAGCTGTCATGTGTAATGCAGTGAAACCACAGCCCCCTATCCACATCCAGGCCCCACAAGTCTCTTCATGGTTTACCCCTGACGTTTCGCATGTCCTGGTTCAGTCCATTGACAGCACGTCAGTCCCAATATACCACATCATTCCCATTCACTCCTCCATGCACGCCTTTCACCCTCCTGTATGTTCACACCCTGATCACTCAAAATCTTTTTCAGTTCATCATTCCACCTCCTATTAGATCTACTTCTTGTTCCCTCCTCCTCTGACATATATCCTCTTTGTCAACCTTTCCTCACTCATTCATTCCATACCTGGCTCAGGCGAAGAGATGTGTGGTAATAAAAAGAGTGTGGTTCATAGAGCAGAAGAGGGTGTGTTGAAGTGGTTTGGACATAGGGAACGTATGAGTGAGGAAAGGTTGACAAAGAAGATATATGTTTCAGAGGTGGAGGGAACAAG
>JAYMFT010309100.1:0-10143 GCA_038088735.1 Panulirus argus | reverse complement strand
CCCCCCCCCCCCCTGCCCCCCCCCCCCCCCCCCAGACCAGATCAGGCCCCACACGGACCATCCCGTAATCCAACTGACCCAACACAGCATTTGGGAGGATATCATTAGGCCAGAATTTATCTCGCCCTGTAAATGATTTTTCCCCAAAGGTCCAGTGACTTAGTTTCAGACAACACCGTGGCGGCAACAGGAAAGCGCATGACAACATGTTTATCACGAATCATCCGGTGATAACGTTGGTGGCTGGACATCACGCCGCTTGTTACTCCCACAAATAATAACAAATTTAATTAACTTTTCCAAGCCAGAGAAAAATATGTATAGCGATCATGTACATATGTTTCAAAATGATTTATTGGGCTGAATTGCCGGAGTTTATTGCATTTTGTATCAGAATGCTCGTCAGATTATGCGTCCAAATATGTTCAGGTTTTTCATTGTTTCCCGTGGATGTGGATAGCCAGCCCCGGGATAGTTGAGAAATGGATGGTTACCCCGGGGGTGGGGGATGGTTGAGGGATGGATGGTCGCCACAACACTTGAGCAGGATGGCCAGGCCTTTAAGGCCAGTGGCGACGGCACCTTGCCAAATAGTGCTGGCGTCGTGTTGAGGGCGCTAAGAATGATGATCTAATTTATTTCAGAATATTCTGTATAGCTGGTAGTCTGCCTCAGCAACTACTGTGATGAAATTTGCCTCTACTGTCACGTTTCATTTCATGTGAGAATTATCTTTAAAAATTTTCGGTAGAAGTTCCATGATTATTGCTGTTTGCGGAATGTGACGTACGGATTCGACCGTCAGCTTAAAAGGTCTTCATATCTTGGTTGGAGTCTTTGTTGTGGGTGTCGTACAAGGGGGTCGTCAGCCACTTGGTGCCCATCTTCCCAGGCGTCAGGCCTGCCAGACGCGCGATGAAGAGCCCCTCTAATCAGAGCGGGAAGTAGCGCCTCTCTCTGGCAATAAAGGATTTCATCTCGTGAACCCATTACTCTACTGTAATTAAATTGATCAACCCTGACTATTGTCCAATTCTGTGGGAGATGGATCAGAATGGTGTATTCTTCCGGCCTCCCGATGAGTGGCAATGATGGGGTGGCGGGGTGAGTTTCCAGATGTTGCGAGACGCTGATAACCTTGAGTGAGGAGAATGGCTCAGTGAGGGATGACTTAGGCGCACCACTAGAATGATGCCCCGTTGTATATCAGCAGTAAATGCTCATGCCGGACGTGCGGGAGGATATGAACGCGCCTGCTAAAAATCGTGGCCGGTGAGGAGACAGTGGAACCAACAATTGTAGGGGGAGTGGTCAGCATGTTTGATATATTCTCACTGCGGTTTGCTGATAGTGAAACACACACACACACACTGATAATACGTCACAGGAGAGACCGTAATATCTGCTGTGAAAGCAGTTTGTAACTGTTTGATATACCCCCATTATAGCTGCCGAACTGCTATGTGTGTGGAGGTAAAGTGGACCAGACAGTAGGTGTGGCTAAGGGTTGGTCAAGATATTCCTGTGATGTTGTTATGGAGAGAGTCATATGTATTGGATTTCTTTTTTTTTTAATTCTTCATGTTCCTAAATGTTTCTGATGTGTGGTGAATTATGCCACATTTGCTGTCAGGTGTTGCATGGACTGTGACCCTGGACGTGATGGCTGGCAAGGTGTGCAGGACGCCCGGAGCGGGAGGCGTAACGGACCTGGTCCTCGCTCGACCTGAAGGGCCGGGCCGCCTACCATACATAACCATCGGTCGTACCGTCGTGCTCAAGGGTCGTAACGTCGCGGCGAATAGGAAAATGAGGCTCCCAGTGTAAGATTATAATAGCCACCCCATCGTTTGCAGAAGCTGTGGGTGTTGGTAGGATGGACTCTGCTCCTCCAGCGTGCATCTGGTGTAGGATTCTGTATATATTATCTTCCTTGTGTGTTATGTATGGTACACTCCTGTGTTTCCTTGTGTCTCTGTGTACTACATGTGTAGGTGAATCATTAACAGGTTTTCATGTGAGACGTACGTCCTTTGGTGTTGGATATCTTCTTGTGTCATAAGTGACTTATCATTATGAGCAACACTATGATACAGACCCATGACTGTTGGCGTATTTGATTGCAAAAATTTTCATCTCATATCACAACAACTGATTCATATACAATTTTTATATCATATAAAGTTTTTTAAATGCCACTGAATACCTGGTGTGGTACACTTTGGCCCAGCAGAGGTGGTAACTACAGATCACGACACGACGTACACTCGTGAGGGACACACTGGCGGCTGTAGCCACCTTGTACCGTTCGTGCACACCAGGTGAGTCGTAGCGACACTCGGGTACAGTCAGACCTGGTCGCATTGTGTATGGTGGGACAACAACCTCTGTGCTGGCGTTTCCCTGGCCAGGGGACGGCAGTCATGTGTACACTAATGACACGTGGGAAGTGGGTCAGGGAAGAATGACATCTTCTCCGACATTGAGGAGGAATTATTGTTTACCAGATGTTATTGACGATGAAAGGTCGAGATGAATTTGTCGTGAACTCTGAAGGAGGAACTCAGAGGCCAAGGGGTCTGTTGTATGGGTCGAGAGACCAACCAGACACACGGGTCCTGCTGGTGGGAGAGTTGGTGGCGAGTGAGAGTGGGAAGAGTGAGAGGCGAGGTGGAATTAAAGGATCTGGTGAGGAAGGGACTGAATCATTTTCTAAAGTTAATTAAACCTGAGAAAGGGCATTATAGGGGCGGGAGGGGGGGGAGGTGAGGGGCAGGAGGGGGATTGTGGGTGGGGATGTGGGGAGGGAAGGAGGAGCGTTAACGTAATAGGGAGATAGTACCATGTGGGGGGGGGGCACGTCTCACAGTGTGGTACAAGGAAGATGACTGTTTCCCAGAGGGGAAAAAGAGAAAGATTTCTGAGTGATGTTTAGAGAATTAGGGAGGAAATAGATTACCAGAGAGATGTATGGAGATGCATGACAAAAGTAAACAGAAAAAATGGAATAGTTACATCATCTATCCGGATGATGCTGGGAGGGAGGAGAGGTGGCCGGCCAGTGTTGGTGGGCAGCGTGAGGCGGTCAGAAGCCGCGAGGTGAGGAGACGACAGTAGACCTGCTGCCCCAACACCTGATGCAGGCGCACGTTACCTTACGACACCAACAACCATGGCCATATGGTGGCCAGCCTCTGTGCAAGACGGCAAGGTGGATGGCAAGCGGTGAAGGAATACGTCAGGTGGGTTGTGACAGAGGACACAGGAGAGGATGGGTGACGGCCGGCCAACGCAGGAACCAGTCGTGTCCTACTGCTGTTGGGCCCACCCGGGGCGGGGATCCGTGATGCCGCTTTGTATGTGGCCGTAACGTGACTTCGACTTTGATTAGTATATGTTTACATTCAGTTGTTTGTGACGTTCTCCATCAGCGTAGATTAAAATTACTGACTCTGGCCATACGCTCGACGCTGCCTTTTTAGAGTTAACCTGTTTTACGACACTTGAGCAGGACATTCTGACCCTTGGGCAGGACCAGCACCTTCCACTGTAAAGTTTAGTTCGAAAGCCAGGTCGTTATACCCATTTGTCGGAGCGTCATCGTGCTCAAGGGTCGTACCTTCTTGGCACTGCTGGGCCAGATTCTTATCGAGGGAAATAAGCTTACGCCAGATTAGCTTTATTGGGCTAAGGTTAAGCTGGGTTAGAGTTTTGGTAATTGATGATCATTGATTCCACGTTGTCAGGCCATCACTTAGGTCACGGGAGGTCAGCCCGGCTGGCCACCCGCCTCACACGTCAGAATGTCTCATTTGATTGACTCTACACCTGTTGCTGTCCATGTAGACTTATTTCACTCATGAGTATCCCATATAAGACTCATTTTACCCACAAGTACCCCCTGTAACATTTATTTCACCCATGAGTATCCCGAATAAGACTCATTTCACCCATAAGAGTGATTTCAGCAATGAGAATCCCAAATAAGATTCATTTTGTGTATAAGACGAGTCTCGACCATGAGCATCTCCTATAAGACTTGTTTACCCATGAATATCCCCCACAAGACTCATTTCAGTTATCTGTGACCCGAGTTAGACTCATGTCAGCTATGGATGACTCGTTACATCAGTTTCTGGCATTGATTATTGAATGTAGTGTATCGCACCCTCACACGTCTGCTGTTCTACAGCTCTGAACCCAAGGGCCTCGCCCTCCTGAACATTTACACTCATGACTGCCTCACCGGAGGAGTCTGCTCTCATGAATACGGTAGCGGCTTCCTTGAGCAGCGTGATCACCTGGCGAATAATTCAGGAGCTGCTTTTGGTAGATTCTGGCGACACGTGGCACCCCAGAGGACGCCCTCCCCGTGTGGGGTTAGTCGCTACAACTCTCGTCCTTATCATCCTAATCCTCATCCTCTTCCTCATCATGCTCATCCTCAAGAGATTCTCCTGTAGTAGTAGAAATAATAAAAGAAATAATGATGATAGTAATAATGATAATGATAATAATAATAATAATAATATTGATAGTAATAGATAGAAATAATAATAATGATGATAGATAATAGATGATAACAACAGTAATAATATTAATAATGATAATGATTACTGGTTTATTGAAATAATTTCAACCAAAATCTGAAAATCTTGGAGTGGAGTTGTAACAAGGGGAAGAGGGAGGGGGGAGGGGCTGGTTAAACAGTGTGTATACCAACAGAGTGAGGTGGTCTACTGTTTACTGATGATGCTCACAGAGGAGACACCTCCTGTAGCGGTCTGTACCACCTGGGTTGGGTTGGGATCCGTGTGCTTGTGGTGCAGAGTGTGACTCGGGGACGAGGGATCTCTGGTGGCGGGAGTGACGGTGGCGCAGGAGATGCTGACAGTTGCCACTGCCCGACGAGGGACCCTTGGGCGGTGGGAATGTGTCCCTGGGGATCCGTGTTGTGTTCACGAATTTCGTGGGTGGAACAGAGCGAGGCGGGACGTGTTACCGTGTCAAGATGTGAGATCTTACGCTAAGGTTATGATACACGTGCAAAACACCAGGCAACACAGAACACACCATCCCGCATATAGTGTACATGGAACACACCAGATAACACAGTACATGTTGCTGCTTGAACTTTAAATGTATTGAACGTTTGACCAGTTAAAGCTGTTATCCTGTCTGACATGTTGCATTAGCGTCATCAACACTAACACATGCAACACCTGGGATCAGCATTGTGTTGTACACTAAGTATACGATGGGATGGGAAGGTGGAAGTAGCAGAGGTCATGGGAGAGTGTGATGGAACCAGGTGGCTCCCTCGCGAGGAACCCTGCCAGCCGTGAGGCCAACTGGCTGGAGCACGATTGTGATGGCGACCTCTTCATCCAGTTGTCCTGACCTCCTTACCCTGATGGATGAGGCCAGCTGGTCCACACCCGCACCTCCAGCTGGTGACTACAGGTATGGGGGTCACGAGGTCAGTGTGCCAGCTCAGGTCACAACGCACAGGCCGTGTAGGGAATTGACACCTCGAGAGCAGTGAAGGGAAGCAGCTTCTTGTGTTGGGTGGACCTGAAAATAGACAGCCACAGCAGTACGTGAAGGGGTGTCTCTACCAGGGCAGGGGGTTGTATGTAGGAGCAGGGAGGGAGGTGTACCAGGGCAAGGGGGGGGGATGTACCTGGAGGACAATATTTTCCTCCCACCAGTTACCGTTGTTCATAGCAGTTGTCTTTGCCAAGGTGCGTCTGGGTGTGGTGGCGTGTAAAATGGGCGGTGAAGGAATGGGAAAGTGTGGCTGTGTTAACTTGACAACACAAGAAGGTAACAGACGCATCAGACGATTAGAAGAGAGAATCAACATGAACCAGGCATTATAGAGAAGCCGAGTGGTCCGCAACTTAACCCACCACGGCAACTCTCGTGTGGTTGTGTCGTGTCACGTTTCGATGCGTTTCCCCCATCCAACTCCCCCCCCCCTTCCCACAGCCGCCACACTAACGCCACACCACCATAGAGGATATTTAGGGCTCAGGGCTGAAGCCAGGGGCGTATAGGGGTCGCCATCGATCGTCTAGGGCTCAGGGCTGAAAGAATTGATCAATAACAAGCTCTGAGGACTTGTCAATAGGGAAGAGGCGGGCCGGGGAGGTGAGGGGTGCCGGAAGCGGGGAGTAACTCGTGGGGAGGTGAGGTGGTCTGCCTGGGTGGTGATGGAAGGGAAGAAGGCTGGGAGTGGGAAGGGAGGTGATGCGAGGGAAATGGCTAAGAAAGTGGCGTACGCAGAAGCAATTGGTGGAGAGATGGGTGTTCGGTGGGAAGGGGAGGAGGACGAGCAGGGAGGGTGAAGGAAGGGAAATGGACAGCTAGAGATAAAAAAGAAAAACTCTGAAGTGGGAGGTAAGAAAAATTCCATATTGGGAGGAGAGTGATGGTGTGGCTGGCAGATGGGGTGTTGAGAGTGGGGCGTGGAGGGACCTGGACGGGGAGATGATGCGGGATGGGGAGGGGAGATATATCTGGATGGAGTGGACAGGTGCGATAGGACAGCGGGAGCTGGGAAGGTGATGAACAATATCGCACCTGATGTAGTGAGAGGAATTGTGTGATGGAGAGGAGAATATTCCTGTGGGTGGAGGAGCCGGGAGGTGGACAGGCGAGTGACGTCAACTGAGGGCCGAGGGTCAGGCTGCCAACCTCCTGCAGAATAAAGCCAGACGACAGGAGGATGAGGTGGGTCCACACGGCTCCTGCCGGCTGGTTCGTGGTAACAGGACGGCCATTGGTGATCATGGTAATGGAAGCGGACACAGATGCACTGAGGTGAGAGGCGTGAGACTGATGCGGACTGGGTTGAGGTGTAATCGTTAAAGAAGGAAAGAGAGATGTCTTGTGGAGAGTTGAGGTGGCGGGAGAGAATTTCAGGTGGATGTGTGGCGAGGAGTGGCGTTCGTGTGGTTGTTAGGCGACGGGAGGTTGAGCATGGTGGATGGCGGGCGAGAAAGGAAGCCAGGCAGCCGGAGAGCAGTGGTGGATGGTGGTACACTCGCCAGAGGGTTGCCGCCGAGAACCACGTGGGAAGCAGAGAGCACGAGGAGCAGCGGGGGATATGGAGGGGCCATCACCCACCTGACGTATGACATGGGTCAAGGAAGAACAGGAAAGAAAGGAAAATAGTATGACTCATCGAGAGGAGGAAGTGAAGTGTCTCTGGCGAACGTTCTAGCGAGGGAAGGAAGGAGGTGGGAGCACATCGAAGGGACACACCCGCGAGGAGGTTGACGTATCAGTGTCACAAAACGCGCAATGTCATGTGCTCTAAAGAGGTTTAAAAGTTTCTTTTCCCGTCTTGTACGGGTGTATTTACTAATAACTGTTATCACTGATGTATTTGTTTCGCTGTGATTTAAAAAGGATGGTGATCTTTTCTCTGTTAACATCTGGTATAGTTTATTTCAGTCTTCTGCTTCTTTACTTACAAAAAAAGTTGCCCTTATTGATGTTGTTTCGTCTTCTTTTTAATTTCATTCTGTTTACACCGTTTTTTCTTTTTTTTTTAATTATCCCTGACTCTTCCTTCGTAAGAGATGATTCTGAGTGACGGAATTTGTTTTGTTGCTACGCTCTGAATTTGTTCGCCTTTCTGTATGTCTGATCAAGTTTAGTAACCAGAGTTTAACAATGTCTTCTGCCTGAGAGGAAGAAGGCCGAGAAGGAAGGGAAGAGCTGCGCTGGGAAAGGAAGTTTAGGAAGGAACAGTGTATCACGAGCCACGGTGTGAAGGGAGGTCAGCAGGAATAATGTGTCAGGAGCTACGGTGGGAAGGGAGGCTGGGAAGGAACAGAGAGTGGACAGATACGGAGGGAAGGGAGGACAGGAAGTAAACAGATTTAATTGATTGATGGACATAATCAGATTAGGATCTGAGAATATCAGCTACGGTTCGACGAGTCTGGCCAGGTAGTGACGAGTGGATCGTGATGGTGACGAGGGGGACCTCCTGGTGACGAGGAGGACCTCTTGGTGACGAGAGGGACCTCCTGGTGACGAGGGGGACCTCCTGGTGACGAACAGGACCTGCTGGTGACTGGGGGTTGGTGACGAGCAGGATGTCTTGGGGTTTTCTGTGTGGGTGGCACAGGCGCAAGGCGGGAGTGAGAGGGAAGGGAAAAATGAGCGTAAAGTGAGAGTAAGAGCGCCAACCTTGGTCTGAATCCCGGATTTTGACAGGCTCAATCTCCGGCATTATTGTGTGAGAGGGAGGCATGGCCGGGGTTGGGGGGGAGAGACGCTGATCGTGAGAGTATCAGATATACACAGAAGGTAAGACGACACTGATCTAGAGAGAAGGACAGACATATAGAAGGAGAGACACAGATGTGGTGTCCTGCCGTGTTTTTGTGGTGTTGCTCTTACTACCAGCTATAGTGAGGGTCGAGTCTGCTGTAGGCATTACACCTGCCACGACCGTCCAACCCTCTCCTCTCAACAACTTAGGGGGTCGTCACAACCTCACGACAGCCCTTGTCTTGAGGCAGCAACGTGTCCCCAGTAGATGAAACCGCTGTATTTCATCTCCGTAGAGCAGAAAACGAGAATATAAAGCACCAAACCTTGTTTGGCTGACGGGCCAGTCATTGAGGGCCATACCCCCGGAATTGGACGCCCCAGGGTAGGCTGGAACGGACCACGGTAGAGGTGACCCTTGGGAGTAATGGCAGCGTCTGATGGTGGGTAGTGCTACCGCATGGTTAACATTACCCCCGACCCAACACAACACCTGCTCCTCCATCATCCTGCACACAACCTGTTATTTACCTCCTCCTGGGATCCCTAGGGTAAAGGCCCAGACGCTATTTATAGTTCGGTTCTCAGTTGGTGTGTGTGTGTGTGGGGTGGGGTCCCGGCAGACCGGGTCTGCTGGCAAGGGTTTGGGGAGATTGCCGGGGTTGACGGGGAGATTGTGGGTGGCTGGCTAGGGTCTTGGAAGATCGACGGGGAAGGTTGGCCAGGGACTAGGGGGATTGACAAGATTGAGAGTGGAGGTTGTCGGGGGTTGGATAGTGTAATGGGCTGCGGTTTATATGGTGGGGATGAGGCGGCTAGTCAGTAGAATGTGCGGTGGGTACCATGCGTTGCCGAGGCAGTTCTCACTGCTGTACTGCCTGATACGGATCAAGTAACACGTTACAGGACGATCAGTAACCTCACGTAACAACAGATACGTAATATCTAACGTATCCCAAGTGGAGGAGGAAGACAGTCATGAAAGTTGATGACCAACAGGAACATGGAGGTTGCCAGAGGTCATCTTCCTGATGTGTGGAGCAACTTGCTTGACCCCAGGGTTGCAGAAGAAACTTGTCTCCACTCTCGTCATTCACTGGCTTCACGCCACTTGGTCGTCACATATTGTGCGCCCTGACTGTTGTCATTATACTGACCCCAGAATAAATGTTACAACAGAGATTGAATTCACTATAATGATATATCAGGATAGAGTACATCGCTCTATTTCAGCAATGTAGTGACGTATCATATGACTATGACAATGATATGTTGTACAGGAATATGACGGTAGTATGTTGACCGAGCTGCTCATTTGACCTTTTCTTTGCACTGTAATAGCACAGTAACAGCTTCTGGCCGGGGTATAGTAACATATCTTAGTCACGATTGTCACTGGTATGTTGCAGTGACACAGCGGTGATATATTCCTGTGGTGTTTTACATTTACATATTAGGGAGGTAGTATGTCGGGTATGTTTTAGGAACTCATGACACTGACCGGTGTGGGTAGCTTTGTGTTAGTGTCACAGATGTAACGGCTTAGTCACGAGGGGAGAGGGGGGGGGGGGGTTCACTCCTGAGGGAAACGTCGAACCCGCGTACTGAAGAAGAGGATCCTGCGGTACGCTGTGACACAAGGCGGCATTGACGTCACTGCCTTCACCCTCATTCCCTGCCCCAGACCCTAAGGTCCCCTCAGAGCCCAGCTCCTGCACAGGTGTGTTGCAGTCCCCCCGTCCCCTCCCCTCCACCATCGGAGTTACTCGTCTCTTGGTCAGGGATCATATCTTACCCTCCCCAAGCGCTCTCTCTCTCTCTCTCTCTCTCTCTCTCTCTCTCTCTCTCTCTCTC
>JAYMFT010309089.1:0-10143 GCA_038088735.1 Panulirus argus | reverse complement strand
GTATAATAATAAAAAAAAATAATAATAAAATATATATATATATATATATATATATATATATATATATATTCAGACATTTTGGAGTGGTGATGAACTTCATCCTACTCTAGAGTGTGTTGTCTGTAACGATAAATTGTCCAATTATGCAATGGAAATTTTCAATCCTACTTCAATTCACTTTTAAATACAAGAAAACAACAGAACTTGAACTTTGCTAAAACAGTCAAAGTGCTAAACAAAGCTTAAGTGGCCAGCTATTTAGTAGCAAATCTGATTGCTAAAACTATGAAACCTCTGTATAAAGACTGATTTTTCCAGCTTGCAGTGCTATAGGAAAACAATAATCGGGAATGAAGCTACAAAAAAATTCTCTCTCTCGAGCAGTCCCATTAGCATATGGATTCATGATATGTCAGCTGATATTAAAGAAAGTGTTTGTATTTCAGTAAAAGAAAGGAAATCTATACAATCCTTGGAGATGAGTCAACAGATATTGGAGGGAAGGCTCCACTACTGGGGATCATTCACCACATGGATGAAGGCAAACAGCAGAACAGTTTATATATTGTAAAGAACTTTAGAGAAAAAAGGCCAAGGTATTAACACTACCCTGAGGAACTATTTGGAACATGTCAATCTACCTTAGAAATTCTGTATAAGAACTTGTGCAAATAATGCTCCTTCAATAGTTGAGTCATTAAAAGGATTTGTGTCCGTAATGAAAAAAGTAAACTAACATTGTTACATTTTGTTTTCTGCATTATGAAGCACTAGTTTCAAAAAAAGTTGAGCATAGCTTAAAAGTTGTGCTTGACCCAGTCGTGAAAATGGTGAACTACATTAAAAGTAGGCCACTTAAGTCATGCCAGTTTGCCAAACTTTGTGAGGAAACTGGAACAGCAAAGATAAATCTACTCAACACAAGTGGAAAAAGATGGTCATGAGAGTATGAAATTAAAGATATGGTGTTTATTTTCATGACTCTTGAAAAGCAAGAAGAATTTTGCGAGTTATTGACATTTGAGACTTGGTCTGCCAAGTCATCTCTGTAACTGGAAATCTTTGAACATTTAAACAAGGTAAACATCAAGGCAAAGCTAAAGACATCTTGTTTTCCTGGGACAAAATTAATGATCCAAAATGTTGTTGCATCTTGAAGTAATGGAAGAGAATTTAGCACCTTTTTCCTATTCTTTTTTCATACATACTCGCCACTTCCCGCATTAGCGAGGTAGTGTTAAGAACAGAGGACTGAGCTGTAGAGGGAAAATCCTCACTTGGCCCCCTTCTCTGTTCCTTCTTTCGGAAAAGTAAAAACAAGAGGGGAGGATTTCCAGCCCCTACTGCCTCCCCTTTTAGTCGCCTTTTATGACACACAGGGAATACGTGGGAAGTATTGATGCAACATCAGACCAACTGCAGCTCAATCTCACAGAAGAGTAATTAGTAAGCATATGCAATGATCGTAATTTGAAGGTAAAGTATGGAAGTTGCCCTTGACAAATTCTAGATACAGATTAAGAATGATACCCTTAGATTATTAAAAAAGGCTCTGGTAACCCTTATGCAATTTTCCACATCTTACCTGCGCACATTAGAATTATCTGCAGTCATAAACCAAAAATGTTAAAAAAGAAAAATATCACAAACAGTTGAGGAAGAAATGGGATTGCATTTGCCTAATACTCTGTTTACATTAAAAGGATCTATAAATCTCATCAAGCTCAAGTATCCAGTTAGATAACCAGGCAAAAGTCATATTCTAGTAAGTATCTGCCTTTCTGAATGCTGCTTAGCAATTCAAAATTAAAAATATAAAGAAACATAAACAAGATTATATGCATGCATGTATAAATTTGAACAAATCTGAGGGCTACTTATTTCTTTGCACCATCTTTCTTTACTGAAGTAGTTACAGCTGCAAGAAGGTGTTATGTGAACATACACTTTACTTAAGCTTAGGTCCTTAGAGATTCCATTATATTCAATAATTCTTGAGGCAATTATATTGATGGACAATGTAATAGGGGTGCTGCAGAATACAATATTTGAGTCTAGAGTGCCTTCAGTGAAAAAAGGTTGAAAACTATTGAGTCAGATGATTCTGACTCCTAGGATAAAAGGGATCTCTCAATACAAGAGACAGACTAACCCTTGAGAAAAATGAAAGCATCAAAGATGGATATTTATGTAGTATAGTTAGAATTATGAGGTTAGATATAATAAACAATGAAGATGTAAGAGGGGCACTAGGTGAAAAGGAGTCATTACAAGGTATAAAAACAAAAGTTTTTTAGGATGGTATGGCCATGTAGATCATATGGATGATGATATTTTGATCATATTTATACAACAGTACAGTGGAAGGTAAATGGTGGAGTGGTAAACCATGGAAAGAAGAGTGATGAATTAGAGATCTGATTAGGGCTATGGATGTTTAAGATAAAGATGTTACAGGACTGACTTGGGATCAGATGTAACAGAAACCCTTTGTGTAAGGAGGTTGTATGCATGGAGATACTAGTCCTTCTTCCCGGATGAATCAATTTAGTTTGTCTACTGAAAGTGCAATTAACACTTTCATCAGTGCAAGAGTCCGTGTTTCACTTAAACACATTCAGCATGGTTTAAGGATGTGTGTGTGATGTTACAGGGGCTGTATGTACTTAATCCATCCCATTAAATTGAAAGTGGTTTAACAATACAGATTAGTTAAGATACTTCATCAAATCTATTTACAGATAAAAGGACTGCCTGACAGACAGAAATCAACATGAATACATCCCAGTGTACTTCTATTATGCAAAGTGCTCTTTACTATACCTACCATGTGGTTATGTTGTTAAAAGGCTGAACTGTTTTCATCACATATGAATAAAATCCTAAGGAAGGAAAAGTAAAAGACAGAGAATCACCTAACCATTTCTAGCCACCAGATTTAACATTTTCATTCATATCTAACAGCAAAGAAACATCCTCTAACACTCACCACATACCAAACAAGTATGATACTATACCAAAGAGACTGGATTTATACAATGTATGTTTTGAGCCCAATACCAAGAAGTGAAGGCATGAAAGATCCTAAAGGCCACTAGTCAAGTAAAAAGTTCGCCACCTGGGAAGTCTTTGCTATATACTGTTCTGGAATCATATGGTAACCACCATGTTATATAAAGAACTACTAAAAAATATGTTGCACCTTACCAAACTCTCTAATCTTTTAGCCACTATTGAAGCAAAACGTCGTTCCCCTGCAAGTTCAGAGATAAGGAACACATACTCAGGAGCATTAACTTGGTTACTTCTGTGTGTTCGACCTGAAACAAGCAAAGGACAAATTCTGTAGAGTTTTAAATTAAGATATAATTAAAAAATCTTTTTCATTGAATGACATTTAAAAAACAAGCTAAAAATTGAAATACCAATCAAAAGCCACTTGTAATGAAAAATTTTACAATATCTTTTATCCTCTTATGGCCATGGACCACTGCTTACAAATGACAGTAGCAGTCAGTCTATTAAACTATGCAGTCTTCTCTAAACAAATATTAGAGTAGCTTTCATGGATAAGGAAATATTCAGCAAACTGTTCACATCATACATAAGGCCAAAACATAAGGAAACAATCAACAAGCTGTTTTAAATCACACATGAAGCCAAAACTAGAATATGCTTCTCAAGTTTAGTCAATGCACCTAAAGAAGCACAAAGAGCTAAATGAGAAGGTCTAGAGAAGAGCAACAGAGATGGTACCAGAATAAAGAAGCTGAGTTACGTGGAAAGATTAGGGGCTTTACATTTGCCCACCGTGGAAGAGAGAAGAATGAGGGGTGACATGATCACAACAATTATGTTTTAAAAACAGATCAATGACATACATTGTTAACAGTTGTTAAGAGATATAGGGACAGAACAAGCAGTGGACATCATGTGAAGTTAAGCAAGACACTGTTAAAATATGTGAGGAGGTAATCTTATTTATTAAGTGTGGTGGATGAATGGAATAAAATGACTGAAGACAGTTAATGCAAACAGCATACAAAAATTTGGTAAGGTGAACAGTGTCTGGAAAAAGAAAAATTATGATTATTGTTTAAAATAATGTGATGCACCAGGTTTTGTGAGCTGAATAAATCCCATTAATTGCATACAGGAGGGATACTGTATGTCCAACAACATAGTAAGTCTTTGAAGTCAGATGCATGATTTGCAGCCTCAGTTATCCCATGGCAGACACTGGATGGATGGAACTTCTGCTACCTATCCTTGACTTTTTCCTCAATCAGGAAATAGCCATGGGATATAAGAAGTTATCCCAGGAAAAAAGTTGTATTGTTGCTCGGAAGCATGAAAATTTCTCTACAAGCAAGACTGCAAGACATGCTGAGCAAGATTGCAAGACATACTGGGAGGGTTGAGTCCACCATCCAGACACTTGTTTGGGCTTTCTTCAAATGTCATCCTTCCCTGTAAAGCTAGGTTTGGTCGACCTAAGAAGGCCAGGAAGGCAACTAACAACCTTTTGAAGCATAAGGTGTTCAAAAACCCAGTCCCATCATATTATCAGTTACCTTATTTTCTAAGCTGACCAGATTCAGCTTTTCAGGTAGGGATGATGCTAGAGGGAAACCCAAACAACTGTTTGGATGGTGGATTTGGCTCTATCAGTGCATCTTGAAATATTGCTTGTAGACACATTTTTTTTGCATTTAACTTTTAGGGCCTTTGGTAAGGTACTGGCAGAGGAAAACTATGACCAGAATAGAAACAGTGAAAATGTCACTAAACACAAGGCCAGCAAGCAAGGGCTGCAAGTCAATACCACATGGTAACTAAGGCAACAAAGTATGCCAGCTAATTTCTATAGACTGTACCATGCTGCCAGATATATGATACCCAAACATAAACAAGTAACATGATTTATTCCACAAATATAACCTGACACATGAAAGCCTTGTTTTAAATGGTAATAGTTGAATTCTTTTTTTTTACTGTGACTGATAAAATTCAGGAAATGGGGCCTTGCAAGTGAAAACTCCCTCCCAGACAGCATAAATCTGTAATTGCAAATAAGCAATTACCTCTTGAAAGAGTAAGTTCAGTTCACTTCCTACATACATATGCCTTTATCAATAACAGAGGTTCCAGTCAAGAAAATAAGTCCTCATAATAAAGACCAAGCTTTGACTGAAAAAAAGGGGGGAAAATTGTTAAAAAGGAATAGCAGTCTGAGTTTCTGAGGATCTAAAAAACTTACCTTTTTAAAAAGGACAGGTTGCAGTTTTCAAGATAGACATGAGAAGGTAAAAGGTTCCATAGGTCAGGAGTGAAGTGAAAAAAAGGAAATGAAGACAATCTATTAGAAAATCATCAAAGGCCATGCAGAACACCTTTCTCCTTACTTGCATGAGCTCACAATGCTTAGTTTTACTCATGTATGATTATTTTCTTGACAGTGGTTTCAATAAATATATAAGGTGGGTTTCAGTCATATGCAGAAGGCACCCTTTTAGATGAGCAGGTAAGGGAGGTGACATCAGGTAAGTGAGCATGAGCCAAGATAGGTGAAGTGAACTAAAGCAATGCTTAAGATTTACAGTTTTTTTATGCAATTTCTTGATTATACTCTTACATCATTGCACCCACATGAAGAAACCAATTATAATGACAGTGAAACTGAAACAAAATTATCAAACAACTTGAGAAATGCTAGTGTTAACAGGATGATAACCCTCAAGGTCTCTTGTGACCACTGGTCATCCTCCTTTATTGAACTACTATACTAGCTGTGTGCTCTGTGTTGCTTTCACCTACCCACAGTTATGTGCTCTTCACCCACTAGCATTTTTACCCATAGTTATGTGCTCTTTGAACATTATCTTTTCTCTTTATACATGTACAGGTACCTGCATAAGCAAGGTATTGCCAGGAACAGAAAAAGAAAAGGCCTCATTCACTCATATATATTCTCCAGCTGTCATGTACAATGTATTGAAACCATAGCCACTTATCCATATCCAGACCCCACAGACCCTTCCATGGTTCCCCCAGCTACTTCACAGGCCCTCATTCTGTCCACTGACTGAGTATCCTGCCCTGTAAAACACATTGCTACAATTCACTAAACCCAATGCTTACCTTTCACCCTCCTCCATGTATAGGCTCCAAACACCTAAAATCTTAGTCCTATTTTCCATTTCCAAGTGGTCTTCCCCTCTTCCTTTCCATCTACAATTTTGACATGTATCCTGTTATGTCAAACTATACTCGCTCATTAAAGCTCTCCATGTGTCTTAATCACTGCAGCACACAATTCACAGCACTTTTAATCATACTCTTCTTATTACCACAGCTCTCTTACCCTTTATCACTTAGTTGATCAACCCTCCTTACAACACATATTGTCCTGAAACATTTCACTTCCAGTACACCCACCCTTCTCTGTACATTCTCATCTATAGCCCATGTCTCTCAGCCATACAACAAAGCTGGGACTACAATACCTTCAAACATACTCATTTTAGACCTCCCAGATAATGACCTCTCCACACATTCCTCAGTGCTCCTTGAACCTTCACCTACTCACCTACCCTATGATTCACTTCTACTTCCATGGTCCCATTTCCTGCCATATCCACTCCCTGGTAACTAAAATACTCCACTTCCTCCAAATTTTCTCCATGTAAACTCAACCCTAACTAACCTGTCCCACTGCACTGCTATACCTAATAACCTAGCTTTTATTAACATTTACTCTTAACTTTCTCCTTTCCCACAGTTTCCCAAACTGACACCAAATTCTATAGTTTCTTCCTTGAATTTGTGTCATCAGCAAACAATTGCCTTACTTCCCATCCCCCTTACCCCTTACAGATTGCATACCTCCCTCTCTCTAAGACCCTTGCATTTACCTCCCTCACCATCCCAACCATAAACAAATTAAAGAGCCATAGTGACATCATACACTGCTACTGTAGACCCATCTTCATGTAGAATCACTCATCCTCTCTACCTACTCAGTCACATGCATTACACTCTCAATAAAAACTATTCATTGCTTCTAATAACTTTTCTCTCACACCATATATATTCATAACAACTTCTACAAAGCATCTCTATCAAACCTATCATATACTTTCTTTAGATCCATACATGCCACATGTAAATCCTTCTGTTCCTCTAAATATTTCTCACACAAATTCTCCAAAGTGAACACCTGATCCACACATCCTCTACCACTTCTGAAACCAAATTGCTCTGCCCCAATATGATGGTCTGTGCATACCACCACCCCCTCAATCACCACTCTCCCAAACAACTTACCTAGTCCACCCTCGAACAAAATTATACATCTGTAGTTTGAACACTAACCTTTGTCCCCCTTGACCTTAAACAATACCAGTATACTTGCAATCTGCAAATTCTCAGGCACCTTAACATGATCCATAAGTACAATAAAAATCCTAACAAACCAGTTAGCAGCAAAGTCACCCCTTTTTAAGAAATTCAACTGCAATAACATCCACTCCAGCTGCTTTATAACATTTTGTCTTATACAAGGTTTTTCATCTCCCTTCATCAAACCACTTGCCATGACTCTCTCACTTTACATACCTCCCTAACCCAAACATTACATCTGCCATTGTACCATCAAACACATTAACCAATCCTTCAAAATACTCACTTCATTTCCTCTTCACCTCATCACTGCTTGTTACCTTTTCTCCATTTGCCCACTGCACATAAGCCCCCCCTTATTTTCTCTCTTTCTCTCTCTCACAGTTTTATTCCCCTTCCAAAACACCTTATTCTTCATGAGTTTGCAGACATTTGCTCATCCCAATTACGGTTTGCCCTCTTTTTCAGCCCCTCCACCTTCCTCTTGATATTCCTGCAGCTAGCTTTGGTACATCTCCCAATCATTTGCATGCCTTCCCTTTAGCAATGACTATGCAACCCCCTTTTCTTTTTCACAAGCTACCTTAGTTCATCATCCCACCACTCACTACCCTTTCTGATCTGCCTAGCTTCCACATTCCACATGCTATACACTTCTGTAACACATGTACATTTTTTTTTCATACCATTATATTACAAATCAAGTAAGACATTCATAAACGGAACAGTTAAAAAGTGGCAAAAATAACTTAAGCAGCCAATTTTTGGCAAATTCTTTTCTAGTCAGATGTCACTGCGGCATGACTTGTACCTAAATAGCATTAAACACATGAGGTGCATATCTGGCATGATAAGAGCATGAAGATGTTGGAGAAAGTTACTCAATCACTTTTTTAATTCAAAGTTTCAAATGTCTGGGTAGATGCTTCATCAAAATCAGTTTCTAATGTTTGGGTAGATGCTTTACCAAAATGAGCGATAATGTCATCCAAAATGACAATGAATACAGCTGCATTTACCTCGGTCCTGTCATAACAAATGAATCCTCAAGCAGCAATGTCCTATTACCTATGTTATTACTATTTGAGTGTTATGGGGAAAAGTTTTACTCAAGCCTCCCCATCTCTTAACCTTGTATATATGCACCATATCTTTACTCCCCAGTGAAAGCAAGACATCCATTTATCAACCAGCCCTGAGAGTATGATGAATGCCTGAATTGGGTGTGGATCAAATGCAGCACCCATGATATGAATCCATGCATTGGCCTATGCTAATTTAAAGTCAGTTGTATAAACCACTGTACAAAAGAGGCCCATGTTTTCCTGTTTCTGCTTCAGAGACCAGAGGGACTCATGCCATGACCTTAGACTGGAATGTCTATATTCAGAAATATATTTTTCCTTCAAGAAAACTGACTAAAATGTTAATTCTGTAACTAAATGGTTGCAGCATGTCGACCCCGGTATACCACACCATTCCATTTCACTCTATTCCGCGCATGCCTTTCAACCTCCCGCATGTTCTGGCCCTGATCGCTCAAAATCTTTTTCACTCCATCCCTCCACCTCCAATTTGGTCTTCCGCTTCTCCTTGTTCCCTCTACCCCTGATGCATATATCCTCTTTGTCAACCTTTCCTCACTCATTTGTTAAATATGTCCAGACCATTTCAACACAACCTCTTCTGCTCTCTCAACCACACTCCTTTTATTATCAAAACCACAGCTCCCTATCCACATCCAGGCCCCACAAACCTTTCCATGATTTACCCAGGAAGACTTAAATGACCTGGTTCAATTCACTGACAGCATGTTAACCCCAGTACACCATATCGTTCCAATACACTATTCTATGCACACCTTTCAAACTCCAGCATGTTCAGGCCCTGACCACTCAAAATCTTTTTCACTCCATCCTTCCATCTCATTTCGTATGTGATGTTTTTGATGAGTGCTCATAAGCTAGCAATAATTGCTGCTCACCATCCCTTTAAATCTAGCACTTCTACTTTTCTTTCAAGCCCTTAATGATCAGTCCACTACGAATGTAAGAAGCAAGAAATGTGTAATACTTAAGTTCATGCCATCCTGCAGGCATCAGACTATAAATATTCTATCTTCATTTTCCTTCATTAACATATTTCCAACTATGAAATGTTGAAATGTTTTTTTAAAAATCATGCCAGATACTGAAACTATAGTCAGTAAGAACATTAGGAAAAAACCTCTATAAACATTGCGCTAGAGTTGCTCTCTGCCAGTGGCCTGTTAAGGGTGAGGCGCAAAAGGCTCAGAAATGGCAATGGATCACTAGTTATGGAGATTATTGCTGTGGTGACCCCCAGTTGGAACAAGTGTATGGGATATAGATATGTATATATATAGTTTTGCCTTGAGAAAAGCAATAAATGAAGACCAATTATCAGCTTCGTACTCTTTTCTGGAGAATTTGCACTCCCCAGCTATAGGGTTAACAGATACTTACGTTCTATAATATCTGTGTCTGGATCTGGTTGACCTTCCTTGTGTAGTTTTTGGGAGGGGATAATCAAGAACAAGAGGCAAATTTTGTCAAAATGTCATTAACAGTAAACTTTTCTGTATTTCTTTGAGTCTTTCATTAAAAGTGAGCTTTTGTTTATTATTCTTCTGTATTTCTATCTATATTATTATTATTATTATTATTATACTTGATCGCTGTTTCCCGCGTCAGCGAGGTAGCGCTAGGAAACAGACGAAGA
>JAYMFT010309078.1:0-10143 GCA_038088735.1 Panulirus argus | reverse complement strand
TCTCTCTTCTTTTTTGAAAACCTCTACAAATCTTCACCTTCGCCTCCACAAGGTAGTGATCAGACATCCCACCAGCTACCCCCCCCTCAACACATTAACATCCAAAAGTTTCTCTTTTACACGCCTATCAATTAACACATAATCCAATATTGTCCGTTGACCATCTCTTCTACTCACATATGTGTGTGTGCGAACCTCATCTATCATTAACCTTCAAGTGACACGGTGACATCACAGGACACAGTGAGTTCCCTGTCAACATGGCGCAGTGGGTTCGCACACCAAGTTAAAACAGTTGCTCGAAGGCGGTTGGACACAACGATGCCGGCCCAGTGATTACCCGCACAGTGGAACGTGGGCAGTTTAGTGTATTATTTAAGACTCAGTGCAGTGTGTGCAGTGCAGTGATCATTGTAGTGTCCAGTGGCTTTTTATTTTGTGTGTGTCTCTATCGTGAAACTGGTCGGGCCGCAGTTGCCACCCTGAGTGGCCCCTCTCCCTCCCAGCCATTGTGGAGCTCGCAGTGACACATCCTCCCATCAATGTATCTACCGGGAGACTGGCGTGCTACTCTCACCTGTCTTGCTCCGCCCACTTAACTAGCCCCGCCTCCTACCAGTCCTCAGAGACACACATACAGACACACGGACATTTCCGCCCTCCCGTCAACACTGACTGCACTGTAAAAACACTTCTGTTCTCCCGCAGTTTTCAATTCCCGAGTTGGGTATACCCAGAACACCGACATCATGGAAAACTTGCTGTTTCATGTCGAGTCCTATGACACCCCACAAGCCCAGGACCTGCACACTGAGTATGACCACCCTACAAGCCCCCCACCGACAGCAGGCCAATGCATCCCACAAGCCCCACACCCACACGGGCTACCTCCACTCACTCCTCACTATACCAGTCAGCAACCTCCAAGCGCTGATCTCTTCCACATGATCTGGTATTTCGAGGTGACCAGACTTGCTGCGGAGTTGAAAGCCAAGGAAAGACGATGCTAAGAAAGGCAAGAGTTCATGATGCTCTTCCGGACCCTCCAGGCACCAAACCAGACAACTGCAGCACATGGGGTACCTCCAGCAGCTAATGCACTTGTCCAACCTGTGTACCCAGTTCAAGCTCACTCTACGACTGGCCTGGACCCCACGGCTAGCCCTTTCATGCCTCCATCACCCACGACAACAACTCCAGCTACCGTCAGTGTCATTTCCACAGCGAGTCCACCAACTGCATCGTTGACCACAACACCTGCACCCCCTCCAAGTGTCTTCAGTGACACCTCAGACAACCACCTCGTCACCTGCAATAAAACCTATGGCCCACACCCTGCCAGTGCTTCAGGCCGACTCCACATTTCAAGTTTTTCAGCAGTGGCAATGACAGTGGTTGGATTACACCACCATGACAGATTTACAGAAGCTGTCACCGGCCAAACAGCTTATTCAGCTATGGATGGCAATCTCTCCAGACGCCCAGCGAGTGCTAGAACACACCCTGGGCATCCCACATGACACGAACCTCTCCATTGATGAAGTTCTGGACGCCCTTCAGGAATACTTCAAAGGGTAACGTAATGAGGCACTGCGAAGCCAGTCACTTCTGTGCTGCTGTCAAGAGGAGGGTGAAGATTTTTAAAATTTTCACACAAGACTCAAGAGCTATGCCGAAGAAGTGGACCTGTGTCCCGGCCATTCTGTCCCTTGTACCAAGACACAATTGAAAATGGTAATTCTTATGGGTGTCCGACACAAAGACCTCGTTCAACGCCTCATAGCTCTTGACTCCAATGCCTCCCTCAACGACGTCGTCACATGCTCCAGGTCACTTGAAGCCACCCGCACAACGGCGTCAGTCATTCACACCTTCCCCATCCAGATATGTGCGGTGTCCGCATACAAGAGGCAGCAGAGAAGGCAGCAATCACGACAATCTTCGGCCCCGACCCATCGAAAGGATTCCACGCCACAGCAGCACGCCGACCAGCCTTGCTCCTCGTGCGGCTGACAACACGGCTCCTCCAAGTGCCCCGCCAGCAACTCTACCTGCACCAACCGCGGGCTTAAGGGCCATTGGGCAAGGAGACAAAAATGCCCAGTAAAGGAGGCCCATTGCAGGTACTGCCAGAAGACGGGCCACTACGATAAGTGCTGCCGGGCTAAAAGGAGAGCTGGTTCTCAGAAGTCACCGTCACCCCCACCCACACGTAAAACGCCGCCTGCTAACTTACGTACGTTTGATGCCTCACCCCGACGATGCATCACCTTCCGAGACCGCCCCCCCCAAGCCCTGTCTGCATCCATGTCACCTACAGCAACACCTCGTCACAGCTACATATCTTGCCGGACACGGGTGCAGATGTTATTATCATCGGAGAACGTCACCTCACTGCCTTAGGCATACCGAGCAACATTCTTCGGGAGTTACTAACTACCGCTACCCGCAGGGCTGACGGCTCGGAGATATCACCCGCCTGGGAGTTTTCGTCGCAACCTAACGGCTTGGTAAGAGGTCTTGCAGGGTCACACTACAGGTTCACAAGAACGTCCCGATGCCCCTCTTGTCCTTCGGTCACTGCAAGGCTTTGGGAATTATCCCGCAGGAGTTCCCCAGGCCCATTCATCACGTACAGTACATTAACCGCTGTACTGAACTCCCACCTGACATTTCTACATCTCCAGCAGCTGCCAAGCAGTACTTTCTCAAGGAGTTCAAGGACGTCCTGGTGTCAGAGGAAGACCTTCACAACACTCCTCTCCGACCTATGACGGGCCCGCCGATGAGAGTTCACTTGAAGGAGGGAGCTGTCCCCTTTGCAGTCCACACACCGAGATGTATAGCACTTGCTTTTCAGCAGCAAGTGCAAGATGAACTCCAGTCATTAGTACGCCAGGGCATAATCAAACCTGCTGGAGAAGACCCATCAGATTGGTGCCATCTGCTAGTTGTCGTACCCAAGGGCACTGGTGTACGGCTCACAGTCGACTTGACAAAACTTAATTTGCAAGTCTCACTCCCTATACACCTCACCCCGTCGCCTATTGATGCCGTCTGCAGCGTTAGCCCTACTGCCCGCCTCTTCACTACCGCTGACGCACTCCACGGCTACTGGAAACTAGAGCTCGCCGAGGAGGACCAGCATTTAACCACTTTCATTACCCCGTATGGCCGGTACATCCACTGCCGTGGCCCCATGGGCTTCTTGGCCATGGGGGATGCAAACTGCCTCTGTGGAGACAGAGCTCTTCAGGGGGTAGGAAATTGCATGAAAGTGGTGGATGACATCTTGTTGTACGACAACGACCGACCTCCCAACCCATGTCAAGCAGATACACCAGATGTTGACACGATGCCGAGACAAAGGCATCACACTGAACAGGGACAAATTTGTTGTGGCGGAACCCCAAGTTCACTTCTGTGGATATAACGTCTCATCCGCAGGGATAGCAGCGGACACAAGGTGGGTCTACATCATTCAGGAGTTCCCCATGCCAGCCAACATTACCGACCTTCGCTCATTCATGGGTCTGGTGAACCAGCTGGCCGAGTTCACACCAGACATCGCAGCTGCAGCCTAGCCCATATGCCCGCTACTCAGCCCTAAGTCTGTACACCTGGACACCGGACCATGATGAAGCATTCCATTGTGCCAAGACCTTGCTCTCTCAGCCTCCTATCTTGGCACATTTTGACCCTGTGTTGCCAGTCCTAATTCAGACTGATGCATCAAGACTTCACGGACTAGGCTACGCTCTGTTACAAGATTATGGCCAGGGACGAATCTGCCTAGTTCAGTGTGGCTCCAGATTCCTTACCAATGAAGAAACACATTACGCCACTACTGAACTAGAGCTCCTAGCTGCCGCCTGGGCCATGTCCAAGTGCAAGTTGTACCTGACGGGACTACCCATCTTCACTTTGATTATGGATCACCACCTGCTGATTCCTATACTCAACACTTATACATTTGATGTGGTGGAGAACCCTTGTCTACAAAGGCTCAAAGAGAAAGTCTCTCAGTTTCTCTTCACGGCTGTGTGGTGCTCCAGGAAGTTACTGCCAATTCCCAATGCTCTGTCATGAGCATCAGTCAGCCAACCCACCCGTGAGGATGAGACTTTCTGTATAGACGTAGCCACGCACCTGATACGAGTGGTTAACACCACTATCAACCAGGACATCGATGACTTAGACCAAGAACCGGACCGGAACCTACAAGAACACCGCAACACTGCCTGGACTGACCAGGACTATGTTTGCCTACTCAACTACGTCACGTCAGGGTTCCCGCCCAACCAGTATGAGCTCCACATGTCTGTGTTCCTGTACTGGAAACTACGAGACAACCTGTATGCCAATGGTGAGTTGGTTCTATACAACCACCGGATCGTCATCCCCACAGTCCACCAATGCCGCATCCTCACCAGGCTTCACGACAGCCACCGTGGGTCGGAGGCAACTATCCGCAAGGCTCGACAGACCATTTTTTGGCCAGGAATCAACACAGACATCACCACCACTGTTCAAGCTTGTGACCGTGTCAGACCCTGCAGCCTAGCAAACAACAGGAGCCTATGCTGTCCGATGATATCCCCACCAGACCGTTCGAGTCGCTCTCCGTGGACTTTTTCACCGTGGGTGGAAAAGCCTTCCTGGTCATTGCGGACCAACTGTCTGGTTGGCCCACCATTGCCCCGTGGTACCGACACTACTACCTCCCATACCATCAGGGCCTTCTGCAGCTTCTTCAGGGAAGTTGGTGTTCCCCTCCACCTCAGGACGGACGGAGGGCCTCAATTCACCAGCTCCAAGTTCCAGGCTTTCATCAAACATTGGGGAGTACACCACATCATCTCCTCCCCACACTACCCCCAGTCCAACGGCCATGCCGAGGCGGCTGTCAAGTCTGCTAAACACCTCATTATAAAGACAGCCCTCTCAGGTAACATTGACACCGAGGAATTTGACAGGAGCCTCTTGAAACTCAGGAACACTCCCACCACCACAGGAAAGTCACCACCCCAGGTGTTATATGGCCATCCACTAAGTACGTGCATTCCCGCCCACCCTTCCTCTTTCACCACAGAGTGGCAGGAACACACGGAGGACTGTGACTGACGTGCCATCACCTGCACCATCCAAGTCACGGCCCATTAAAACAGCCACACCTACCCCCTTCCCAGACTGTCATTGGGTGACCATGTCAGGATTCAAAACCCGGACACCCACCGCTGGGACAAGGTCGGGTTGGTCATAGGCCATAGTAGCAACAGGACCCGCGACTACGAGGTGAAGCTCCCGAGCGGCCGTGTTTGGTGGCGTAATCGTCGCTTCCTACGTCCCATACCGGATGCCAGTGCTGACCCCCTCCCCACATCCCTGTGGTTCCTTGCTCCCAGTCCTCAGTACCACTGACAATGGAAAAACTTCATTGACTAATTCCATAATGAAAATCAAAATCTCTGTCATCCTAGTTAACTCTATAGCTTCCCACTTGGGATCCTTATATAATAAAACAGCTGAAGCAAAACTTGAAGCCTTAAATTATCAATATTGTTATAAATTCCATAGTGCATTTATTTCATTTATAATTACCCAAGGACCAATTTCTATGAAGGAATCCTGGTGTTACCTAAGACATCTCTAGAGGCTCCTGCAGCCTAAGGATATGCTATCTCCAGTACAAGGGAAATGTAATCTCCTTTGGAATGGGAAGTTCTTTGATGAGATTGAACTCCAAGTAATATGCAATAATGCATTTGTTGAGTCTACCTCAGTATGAATTATATCACTGAATGTTGGATACGGTCTGCTATTATCTACTTTAAATTTCTAATGATGGTGAACTTATCAGACATGAATATAATGAAATCAGCATGCACTTTCATAGAACACAGAATGCCCTCTACAGCAGGATTCAAATCTCTACCACTTGTGTGGGAGCTGGGTAAACTAACCATGGGCTCCACAGCCTAGCTGTTAACGTAACCACCTCCTACACAAGTGATAGAGTTTCAAATCCTACCCTTGGAAGGCATTATGTGTGTTGTAACATGCACACCTTTGTCTTTATCTGTCAGTGCCCTCTTATAAAACGACTGGTCAAGTGGACTTTGCTGTTTCTCAAATGTCTGACCCACCAGAGTCGATTGGTTTTACCCCACAT
The DNA here is from genome assembly GCA_038088735.1 of Panulirus argus. Classification (NCBI taxonomy): domain Eukaryota; kingdom Metazoa; phylum Arthropoda; class Malacostraca; order Decapoda; family Palinuridae; genus Panulirus; species Panulirus argus. The sequence goes on along the minus strand of JAYMFT010309078.1, from coordinate 3,971 downwards.
GCCGGGGTAATTTTAAGTGCTACCACACCAGCATCTGGGTTCCCATAGTTTCTTTTGTTGCATTATGTACAGCATGCCCACATTTGGGTTTACACACTATATTGGTACAATATCCATGATAATAAAATGCCCATTGTTCTTAAAGAACTGAATAAGATTTGTTACCACAGATGCCTTGCTATAGTGGCCAAAAAGTGATCATTTTTTTCTGTTACAAATATCTGGTTAACATGTGCTGCACTGATATAATGGACATGCTATAAAGTCATGAATGTTGTACGGATCATGACCAACATGCATCCATAGATACCCAAGTGTAATAAGCATGACAAGAGTCTAACAACAATCAGTGCCGGATTTATAAGGGGGCAAAAAGGGCAATTGCTTCAGGCCCCCCTGCCAGAGGATTCACCTCTATACAAAAATATAATAAAAGAATGTTTATTGAGCCAGGATCTCGACTGAACTTTGGCCAACTGTTCCATCAAAGCAGGATGGTCCTAAGACAAAATTAAGGTCAAGTGAAGGTTAAGCAACATTGTTTACAGCCGTAAAAGAGAAAAGATCTGTTGAAACACTGGAAACAGTACTTGACCCACGGGATTAACTTATGACATTACTCCCCCTGTTGCAAAATGCTTTGTTCCCTCACATCGCAAAATACTTTGCAGCGCTGTGGCAAAATTTCATTCACACTGGCTGACTTTAAGGTTTTGTTCGAGTTGCTCAGAGTAGTAAATAGAAGTGATGAAAATCTGCTCCTCCTTTCATTAGGCAGGGATGAGTCACCGCTTGCTGCCTTGCTCAGACAGATGGCTGTTAGAGATTTGTTTTGACTAGCAGCCACACTTTGTGGTTTGTGGACTTAGCAGTTTTACGCATTTGACTGCTTTCGATAAAACATGTTCCATAGCTCATATAAGCATAAAACTTGGCACAAACATTCTTGACACCTGTAGGTATCTTGAGATGCTTCCATAAGTGTTTTCAAATTACTTTTGGAACCCAATAAAGTGCAAATATTTCAAAATTATCAATTTTCTTGGGGGTAGTAGTGTTGTATGGGATGGCCACAGACCGTCATTATGACAAGAAGCAGCCACATCTTCATAAAAGTGTAGGGATATGTTGGTACCTGAATGACAGCAATTTTTGTGATCAGTGAAAGATCACAGGCTACAAAAGTTATTGGAATGTGGTAGCTTACTTATTTTTTCAGTTTTTAGTACAGTCTTAGTTCGCGACATTTGTTGCGAAACATTTGATCTCCATCATAAAAGCATTTCCAGATGTGATGACCGGAAAAGTTTAAAATAAAAAAAATTTAAATAAAAACAAATATTTTAAGCTCTCAGTTCTTGAATAAACTAGTTTCTTTTATTTTTGAATCAATTTTTTCTTTTTGCTTCTTTTCAGATGACAGTCTCACAAAGAAGACCTAGTATGCCACAGAAAACTCAGCTGTCTTGGTCTCAGAAGAGAAAGGCTTCTGAAGAAAAGAGTGATAAAACTGCTGTTGTCTTGGCAAAAACACCTTACAGAATTTTCCTCTGGTTCATAAATCAAAAACACAGAAGCTAAAGATGAAGAACCAGTACCAAATGTCCCTTCTGTGGGAAAACCTGCACTCCAAAGTACAACTGCAGAAAATGAGAGTAACATATCACATCAAGATATTGAAGATGATGGATCATCATATCCTACAGATACTTCAGACAAGGACAGTGAAGCGACATCATGTGATCCAGATCCAGCCATGTGGTTTCTTGTCCGAAAAATGATGTGTCCTTTGAGTCAAAATCAGCTATGATATGTCAAAACAAAAATGACTAACTCCAACCCAGAATCTCGATGCCATTATCAATCAGGTCAAGGTCAAGGCAAATTGAATGGGCATTGCCGTTATTTCAATAATTCCATGTTTTACACTAGTCATGAAAATGAGCAGCATTTGGGAAAGTGGCTCCTGTACAGCCAATGAAGGGTGCAGTTTGCTGCTTTTATTGTACTTTGATGTCCAGCCAACATGACAGGTTTTCCAGCAAGGATGGCTTAAATGACTGGAGAAAAGCAGAGGAAAAAATGAAAACTCATGAACAAAGCCAATGCCAAAGAGATTCTGTGCTGAAGTTCAATCTTCAATGTAGGGAATCTTCTCATGTTGACAGGGAGTTGGAAAAACAAGTGCAGGAAAACGTGAAATACTGGACTGAGGTATCGTGCCGTGTTGTGGCTGTGACAATCTTTCTAGCTGAGAGAAGCCTGGCATTTAGGGGTAGTGAAGAGATCACAGGATCCAAGCATAATGAGAATCTTCTAGGAACTATGGAACTTACTGCTAAATCTGATCCATTTCTGATGGGTTACCTTAAAAAATTTGGCAATCCTGGGAGTGGTAAGCAGTCATACTTATCACCAACCATCTATGAAGAAATTGTTCTGTTGAGGCAAAATATGTTAAGAATTACATTGTGGCAGAACTTAAAACACTAGACCTGGCTCATGTTGTTCAGCTAACAGTCATTGTGTGATATGTTGTTTCTGGGAAGCCTGTAGAAAGCTTTTTAACTTTCCTGCAGACCGACTCTCACAAGGCTGAAGAACATACTACAGCTCTGTTAGAATTTCTAGAAAAAGAATGTATTACTTATGAAGGTTGCAGAGGGGAGTCCTAAGACAATGCCTGCAATATGTCCGGTCACTACACAGGAATGCAAGCCAGACTTAAGAATAAGAACCCAGCAGCAGTTTTCATTCCCTGTACTGCTCACTCACTGAATCTTGTTGGACAGGCTGCTCCCTCTTGATATGTTGAAGCTGTTAGTTATTTTGGCTTCATAAAAAGGTTATACACCTTTTTTTTCTGTGTCTACACACAGATGGGCAAATTTAATTAAGTCTTTGGAAGGAAATGAAAGAGCACTTACTGTCAAGTCCCTGTCAGACACTCGTTGGTCACCAAGAGCTGATGCTATTGAAGCCCTCGTAGATGGATACAACTGGATTCAAAATGCCCTCGGAGATACTGATAGTGACTTGGAGCAAACACTTGAAACAAGACATGAAGCTCAGACATGGCAGACAAAATGGACTGTCTTGAAACTGCTCTGATGGCCAAGATCTGGAACTTAATTCTTCTACAGTTCAACAGCACAAATACAGCTTTTCAAGGAATTGAAGTTGACCTGAAGATAATGGTGAATCTAAGTGATTCTCTGGAAAAGTTTCTGGAATCACTTCCAGATAAGTATGAAGAGTTGGAACTGGATGCCAGGAACTTCTGCAGCAACAAAGACGACAGAGCAACTACAGGCAGGCCAAGAAAGAGAAATGAACAGTATGATGCGAATCCAACATCAGTCTCAGAAGGAGCTGTCCTTTCCTCAAGAGAAAAATTCAGATGTGGAACTTTCAACATCATTTAAGAGCAGCTGTCAGTTGCCTTAAAAGAACACAGGGTTGTGTGCCAATCAATGTATGACCAATTCAAAGTCATAGTCAACTTATGCAATCTACCTGATGCAGAGATAAGAACTGAGGATGAGAAAGTTATCACTGCTTTCCCCAGTGATTTCTGTAATGTGTTCATTGAGGAAACTGTCAAGTTTGTAGCCTTTGCCAAGCTCAGGGCATGTCTCACTCCATCTCAACAGGCAATTTCACTCCATGATGAAAGGCTTGCTAATACCTTTCAAAGTGTTAATGTAGCTATTAGTATATATGAATAACTTATCAGTTCTATTTACGTGCAATAAACATCTTGAAAATCACAGTCTTATCTCTGATCACCAGTATGGCTTCCGTAAGGCGAGATCCACGGGTGATATTCTATCCTCTCTTACTAATGTCTGGGCATCATCCCTGAAGGATTTTGAGGAATAACATGTAGCTGCACTTGACATATCTAAGGCTTTTGACAGGGTGTGGCATCGGGGTCTCAACTCTAAACTCCCCTCTTTTGGCTTCCCTCC
>JAYMFT010309067.1:0-10143 GCA_038088735.1 Panulirus argus | reverse complement strand
ATATATATATATATATATATATATATATATATATATATATATATATATATATATATATATATATATATTGATATAATACAAGAGTAAGCTTCAGCAGAATTGGAGTACTGTTCTGAATTCACTGTAGCCAATTTAATGCCAAAAAAATACCGTAATCAGGAAGGATGAATTGGAAACTGGTTATTTCTGTTCACACCATTTTAATTCTTAAAGAATTAGAAACAGGACAGGGTGCCATTGCTATTGTAGATTTTCGTTGCTTATAATGTACAGTATGTTGCAGATGAGCCAGTGAGTTGATTATTAGGTGAGAAGAAAGGTAAAAAGAACTGCATATGTGTACTTTGTATGTTATCAAAAACCAAGTCAGACCCTGTGACCCTTGAGAGACTCTATGTTGTTGGAGGTAAAACTGATTCCAAGCAATCTGTTTTAGTTGAGCATCTTTATGTGAGAAACATCACTCGAGTTTTTCAGTTATTTTGAAAAGAAAGTTGTTAGATACAACTAAGTATTGGAACTAAAACTACTTATTTACAATTATAGTTGTTAGTTAGTTAGGAGGAACATGCATCTGATGTTAATATGATTTGTTTGTTAGACACCAGCTCTTGTTTGTTGGATTTACAGTTTTGGCATATATTTATTCATACTGAACGATATAATCTGCTTTAGGTATAATAAAGGTGCTAATTTGAAGAGCATGAAAATCACGCGAATCATAAGATGTAGTTCTTCAGAACTTCGATGTTTTAGTATATTGTCATGGTTTCAGACCGAGTTAATTGAAAAATCTTATGTTGGTCATAAGTAAAAGTTTTTAGGTTGAGTGTTGTGTATTTGCCATTAGTAAATGTTGTACATTAATATTTTAACTTCAGTTATTACCATGAACTTTATCTTGTCTGCAGGAAGTATCTACCGGAGAGGAGCTCGAAGATGGAGGAAGCTATACAAAGTCAATGGCCATATCTTCCAGGCCAAACGCTTCAACAGGGTGAGTCACAAACAAAACTATATATACTTTACTCTTGTCATTTGTATTTAACAGGTGCCTTCATATATTATTAAGGCCCAGCACTTAGTCACTGTTTCCCTTCTAAGTACTAGCACTTACTGGATCACAAGGATTGGCTTCTTTAGCAACTAATTTGTCCTAAGACTCACCAGAACGTTCTTCTCCCATAATGATATAAACATACAGAACCACACAGATCCCATTGCAGCCATCTAACCTTAGCATTTATTTACCATTATTTAAAGATGTTAGTCTAAATCATATGCTTAGAATTGCTGAAGCTTGCCTTGTACACTGTGCTTCTACTCTTTCAGCACAGCAGCCTTACGTGAGATTCCCTTCATTTCATTTCTTTCTGTCAAGATGAAAGGAGTGTAAATCCTTGTCACACCAGCATTCTTTCTTTTTTGCATTACAAATCTGTCTATCTATCTATCTGATGCCTGTTCCCTCGAGGAAATCCCGTGAGGAGAGGGCCATGGCAAAAGAGTCTCCATAACTGGTGAACTCCAGTGCTGTTTCTTAACCTTTAGTGCCTCATCATTAACAGGCCACTAGCAGAGGGCAACTCTAGCAGTGTTTTCAGAGGCCCCTACCTAGTTTTCCTACTGAACACTTCTACTTAATGTTAGTACATAATGTTCAACTATGTCAGGATTCATCCCAGTCTAGTTAGATTTTGGTCACTGGAGATATTAATCTTTAATAATCCCTAGTTGCTTTTGATTGCATTATCTGAGTACCTTGCTGTATTTCTCACTGGCTGCTCTTGTTAGTATTGACCATGTTAGGAAAAAATAATTCATCCCATCTAGTGTCAGGTGAAAGAGTGTAAGCATACTGAGGTCTTCAGGATGCAGTACAAAGAAGTGGAAGCTTGTGGCGTTAAATATTCAGCAGAAAAATAGCATTATGTTGTTAGTTCTGTAGACAATGCATTACAGTATTTCATAATTAAATAATTTAGATTTTTTAGTTTCATTTCTTTAATATTATTTTGATACATCTCTTGTACTCTAAAAAGTCAAACCTATTTAATATTCTGTTTGCTCAGAAAATGTGGAATTTGCAGATGCACAACATCTAAACTCCATACACAATTATAGACATGCTGAGGACATTGCAAAGACTTACAATAGCTTACCCCAAATATTTGCCAAGTATTAATCCATTTCCTTGAAAGGATAGAGATTTTATGTATTGTTGAGCAGGAAGACTGTGTTGGCTCTAATGGGAGGCATGAAGAAGGTGAATGGTGGGGGTGAGAGGTTGGAACGACTGAAAAATGTCATTCAGGATGTGGTGACCAGGAAGAGAGGGTTTGTTGGGGAGCCAGGGCATGGTTATGGTGAGGAAGGACATGGTAACCAGGTAGATTGGAAATAGTGGTGGTGAGGGAGGGTGTGGTAGGTGGTAAAGGGCAGTGTGGTAGCCCTCCACAGCAGGTAATAAGTGAGGACCTGAATCTGCTAGTTATTATTTAAGTTGAACCATGTATCTGACTCATGTAGTTATGCAACTTACAGTAGGTCCCAGTATGTTTGGTTGATTGGACTTCCAGTGTATCTGAATGTGGTAATTTCAGTTGATTTATGGAATTTTTGGTATTAGGTATTCAAACACTTACATTGATGCATTTCATCCACACCGTATGTATATATGTATCCAAAAAAAGGTATAATAAGGAATCCATGATTTAAAGTTATATAATTTTTTTTGTATAATTTTCAGGCTTGTTGACCTTTACTCAAGAAGAGGTTACCAGAAGTTCAGGTTTCCTGAATTTTTATCTGTTTACTTACTGTTTATTATTGTCCATGATCAGTTTTCATTTGATGTGTTATTTATATATATCTGTATCTCTGAGTTTCTTTTATTTCTTAGAACCAGCTCTCTAACTGACTCTTGGATTTTTCAGCGTGCCTTTTGCGAATTCTGCAAGGATCGCATCTGGGGATTGGGTCGGCAGGGTTTCAAATGCACTCAGTGCAAGCTCCTTGTTCACAAAAAGTGCCACAAACTCCAAAAAGTGCCCTGCAATGCAGACCTGGACACTTCTACAGACACTCTTGCATCACATGACTCTTCTACGCTTCCCAGACCTGGCACTAATGGCAGAATGGCCATGCAGGACTTTGCTGGAGAGATCTCGGGTTAGTGACACCATAATCCTTTTAGAACTTACATGTTATGAGCAAAGTATGTAGCCTGGATAATGATGTAGGGATTGATGTAATATTTCTTAACCTAAAAATGGAAAAAGTCAGTATGAAATACAGTATTACTCAACTTACCTTTAGAAGAAATTATAATAGCAGTTGCATCCCATTGTAAGCTTACTTGGCAACGTTTAAGATATATTGCAATAAATTAGGTTAAGAGAAATAATGGACCCCTTCTAGGTATAATACAAAATGAACTTGTCTAGGGAAGAGCATGTATTGGCCAAAATTTTGCATTTGATAATTGCCAGAGAAAGTTCTTAAAGAAGAGAAAATTTTAAGGAAAACAGTCAAGATTTGGAAATCTGAAATCAGCAGGACCAAGTATATCTGGGATTTCAGAACTCTGTGAATTTTAGAAATGTGGTCAAAGATTTTTTGACAGTATACATAGGAAGTGTAAAAGTAGGAGACTTTGTTTAGGGCTGCATTGTACCTTGAATAGATTTATCAAAATAATAACTAAGCATTATGTTTCCTTTTAGCATGATAAGTAAGCTCTTCATTATTATTGGCAATAACCTTGATACTTGAAGTACATATCTTCTTATGACTACTTAGGTCAAGATTTTGCCAGAATGGCAGGGTTAGTACATAGCAGTCACCATATATCTTGCTTGTTGAATTATAGTTTATCTCTGAATTACTCTTTGGAGAAGAGTTGCTAACTAAATGAGTAAAGTGGCATGCTTTGGATGAGGGATTATGGGGCTGCATGAACGAGGCCAGGTGGAATACGGGTTTCAGTAAGTGCTTTACACACAAATGAAAATAACTAAGCCCTTCTTTCAGAGACAGAATAATCTTTGTATCAAACTTATAAACACACTCTCAGTCAAAATGGAATGTCTGTATCACCACAGAAATCTACCATCTCCCTGTTAATCCCTAACATACATGAGCCCAACTTGCATTGTTCCATCTCTCTGAACGATCATCCACTCCCAAATGATGAAACTTCAACCACACTGGGTACCACGTAAAACACATACAAAATATTCACTCCCTACATCACAGACATCTACTTAAAGACCATAAACAACCTAAACGCCCTCAGAATGCTTAGCCTTATGAGATTTGCACCAGCAAAAGAATCCCTTAGCGTTCTCTACAAGCAGCTCAACTGCTCCACTCAGAACTATGCCTCACCTGCCAGTTCATCCACCCTGTCAAAGGGGTAGATAATAAAACTGCAAACCACACAAATAAAAGCCCTCAGAGCATGCACTGGCTCCCTAGCAATTACAGACATTCATCATCTCCACAATGCAAAAGAAATTCTTCCCGTACAGCCCACCTCAATATACACAGTACTCAGTTTTTTGCAGCAGCCTGTGACCTTTCCCATCCAAAGCACTCCATAAGTGACTACCCATCTCCAGGAAGAAATGAAAAACTTAATCCTACTTCACACTCCAACAATTTATACTCTCAGATCATCTATCCATAAACAACATTTGCACCAAAAACACCAGATGCACCAGAATGATGTGACATGCACCAGACAGCTACTCTTTGAAGCCAAACTTAACATCACTTTACCAGACATACACCTGAAACGACACTCCCCAGGCATGTATGTTATCTTTTCTCATCTGTGTACTGGACATCACCCACCTTTTCAGCACTTTAAATACTGATAAAGCATATTACAAGACTGCACTTGACTAAGATGCAGCTTCCATAGTAGAGATGCTTCACTTACTCTTCAACTGTCCTTCGTTCAGCCTCAAAATTGTACACATAACATCACCACTTTTCTTAACCTGATCATAGCAGGAGCCCCTAGAAGGGATCTTCTAGCAGAAGAGTGAGGGTAAAAGTAAAGTAATAAACAAATTAAAAGAAATAGCTGTGTTGATATTTGCTAGAAGTGCAACATTTCTTGCCTTTTGCAATTATCAAATTAGATTTACTTTTTATCACTGTTAAAAAACCTCACAGTGGACAGAAAGGGGTTGTTGGAGAAAAGTGATGCTTGCAGAATTAATGAGATGGAAGGCTTTTGATTTCACATACATTATTAGAAAAGAGTTGGAGGAACCACCCCAAAAATGTGAGCTGTACTCCATCCTGAGGGAAATATATCAACCATAGGTATGAAGTAGCTACTCACAAAAAAATCTGTTATGGCACTTTAACAACACCCCAAGCTTTTAGGAAGCCGACTTTGTGATGCTGATGATATTGGGTTTCTATGATATATTGAAGGATGTGGTTAATCCCAACATGCTAATGTTATTGCAAGGCTGAATTGTGGTATTGTGAAAGTGAACACAGGGGAACAGGTGACATTTAGAGAGAAATATTGGTAAGAAATGCATGTTGGCAGGCACTGTTAAATCAAAGCAGCCACTGCCTCACTATTCTGAGATGCTGCACAGGTCTGCATGCATTTGGAGAGAAGATATGTTCAGTGCAAGAGAGGGAATGAGTATTAAAGTGAGGAGGGAAGGGAAAGTGAGAGATGTAGTGGTTAGCATTCTTGACCGTGCTGCATTGACAGGCTGCCTAGGTTCAAGCTCATAGGTTTGAATCATGGTTGCGGCAGTTGATTCACAGTCAACCCAGCTGTTCATCCATTCTCTGTGTATGAGAGATGTGGTATGGTAGGGAATGCAAAGGGAATGAATTGTGGAGTGGTAAAGTTGTGAAATCTAATACTTTGAGGTAATTTGGGTAAGTGGAAAGAATGCAGTGTAGGGAGTTTACAAGGAGAGTGTATTATAGTACAATTAAAGGAATTTGTGTGAGAAAAAGACCATTTGGAACAAAGAGAAATAGAGTAGAAGAGTGCTGGAGGGAGAGAAATGGTGAAAGAATGCATGATATGGTGTATGTGAGAGAGGCATGTAAGGACAGGGGTAAGTGGAGACTGTTTTACCATGGCCATCCCCTTGATGGAAGTTCCTGGAGGGAACAGGGATCAGAGGTATAGATAGATAGATAGGCATTGCAGTTTGCTTGTTTGAAATTTAAGGAATTGTTACCATTTTAGCATATTTCATTCCAGTTGAAAGTTTTTCTAAGAAATCTTTATTGCTGTTTGTTTATCATTATAAACCTACATTTAATAGTTATAGTAAGAAAAGCTTTTTTGTATATGTGAAAAATGTTTGCTAAAATCCAGGTGCACCAAGTTCTCATTAAAAAATTCCTACTACTCCTCATCTCAGACATGCCAAAATGCTTATTTGGTCAGCTACTCTTTCCATATGCTTATAAGTATAGGGTGGTAATGATAATCAAAAGCTTATCATGCTCATATAATGAATAGTGCTATGCTGTAATTTTGACAACATTATTCAGTGAATAATATAGCATTAAATCACATTGTTTTTTATGCTTTATACAGAGTATGGACCACAATCTGTGGGTCAGTGTTTCTAGAAGTGCACTTTTTGTATTATATGCATGTATCATGTTAGCTCCCATGAAGAAGCCAAATGTGTTGTTAACAGTTAGAATTAATTTCAGTAATATGTCAGCTTTTTACATTATGATAAGCACAATAGGTTTTCATGTTGCCTAAGTTCACCTGCTACTATCACATGTATGCTTTTAGATGTCATTATGGGGGCTGGCAGATACAGTACATGAAATTATCACGCTAGTAATAAAAAAAAAGCAAGGACAATGGTAGATGTGTAGTGCTATAAGCTAAACAATTTGGTGGAATCTAGAAACAGTGTGCAAGTTGGCAGGATCGTGAATGTGTTTGTGGGATTTTGGTTTTTAAGAATTTGAATTTTTGAATCTCAGACTGTATCTTTAAGGGAACAAAAGGCATAAGGTAAAGATACAGGAAAGCCCCTAACTTTTATTTGTTATTCGTGGAAGACTTTTGAATACTGTTAACATTATTGATGATGGAAGCAATGCATATGTGTAAATGCATGATCATATGGATTAGTGGTTTGAAGTAATTGTGAGAATGCCTTTTGGTTGTGTAAAGTCATTAAGGTATTGTATCCCACCATTACAAAAGTGTGTTTGGGACATTTGGTTAGATTTTTATTGAAATATATTTTTCAGACCCCGGGATAACGGAAGAAACTCCAGTGGAGATGCCAGCCATTACAGGTAAGCATTTTTCTGGATTTTTAGATGATTATTGTAGTTCACAAATTTTTTCATCTCTCAGGATTCCAGTACTCATACTTTTTCAACACATTATTGAGTCTCATCCAGACCTTTTTACATTGTTCATTATTCTAAACCCTTTGATACTTACTATCCACAGTAAGTAAATTCCTTTAGATGGGAGTTGTGTGCTTATGTCAGCATTTGACAAGCATTTTTTTTTTTCTTTTTTTTATGCTGCCTTGAGAAAAGGATGGTTTAAATAAGGGGACAAATTGTCAATAAGAGTGATCTTTTCTATAGATTCGTCTATCTAGCTATCTATCTATATCTCTTATGCTTTTTAGTGCCTCACCCTTAACAGGCCACTGGCAGAGAGTAACTCCTGTATATGGTCATGCTCTCAGATAAGAAATTTAAGTTTTAAAGGATGATGACCTTGCTTTACAATAGATAGAGTGATATGAACATCTGTTTATTATTTCTTTTTCCAAAGCCATTTGCTGATTCTGAAAGTGCCTAAGGCATAGATGTATTTGGTCATTTAATGATTATTGGTCAGTAGCTGATTCATGCCACCTCGTCTTTGTGCCTGGACATTGTAGGCCTGGGCAAAGCAGGTTTTTGTATGGACATTAAGTGTTAGTGCAAAAACAGCTTCTAGAATTATGGTGGTCGTAGGTGAATCTTCATGGATACATCTCATATTGAGTGCTATGTTAGATGTTCATAAATCTCTCCCTGTGGTAGAGAAGTGATTTTTCACTCTTCAGGCCTTCATGTGCATTATTATTCAGAGTAAACTCTCTGTTGGCTTGCTAAAATTTGAAATCCTTTTTCAGTAATTGTTTTATCACTCTTGTCAGATATCTTATGTCTGTGGAGAAGTTCAGCATATAATTGTGTGATACACTATGTATATATTTTGTGTGCACTTCTAATTTTAATGCTGGAAATAGCTTGTCCATTGATTAATTCCATTTTTTAGGTTTATAGACAGTTCATAGAACCTCATGTAAACCTATTTTCTTTAGAAAAATTTATTTGCAGATTCATTAGAGACTTATCTTTTACTTGATTAATGCTTATTTACTTGTAAGACACTAATTTGATTGTTATCTTACAGGGCAGAGTAGTGAACCTTTGTCTCCAGCTGGCCAGGCAGGACAATACTGCTTGGAAGACTTTGAACTCATTCGTGTAATTGGCCGTGGATCATATGCCAAAGTTTTAATGGTTGAGCTAAAGAAAACTAAAAGGATTTATGCAATGAAAGTCATAAAAAAAACTCTTGTCACAGATGATGAGGTAATAAACTTATTTGTTATTATTTTTTACATAATTATTTAAATATCCATGTTCTTCATCTCATCTTGACAGCTCTAAACATCAAATAATGATTCTTAAAACAGTGATACAGATGTGTCTTATATCAGGTCTTTTGTAGTGTTGTTAAACACACAGTTTATTTTATGAATTTTCTTATTGTATTATTGATTTGAGTATGTGAAATACTTTAAGATATAAACGATATTCCTCCATGATTAATGTTAAGAAACTTTAGAAAAGTAATTAGAATTGATGAAAAAGTGTTCCCTCATAAGCTTTATTTGTATCAGTTATTATTACAACAAAATAAAGAAAAGCAGGAATTTTTGAAACTCTCCTGTGTGTTGTGGTAGGAGAAAGTGCAATCTGTCTCTTGTGCCATGACTTTCTGAAGAGTATTGTCAGATTTTTTGGATGACAAAATCTGTGGAATTGTGCCTAAACTGATCTGTCAGTAATGGTAAACAAATGACTGTCAGATGGAAGCCACACTACCACAGCCAAGTGACAAGCCATCATGCAAGTCATTGACTGCCAGAGGCTCTCCAGTCAGGAGCTGAAAATGAAACTGGGTAGTAAGCAAAATTGCTGTACCTTGAGGTAAGTTTCCATCCCATGGCTGTGTTTCTACTAGCCAGGTTGTGTACTCCGGTTCACAGTTTTGTCCTGGAGAAGCCCTTAGTATGAATGCTTGACTACAAGCCATGGGAACTGGTGCCCTAATAATTAAATTGCATGATGTAGCATACCTGAAGTATCACCTCCTCCTCTACCTGCCACAGAAAGCCCACTAATTGTATGGTGAGTTCATGTGAATGTGCATATTATAAGATACACCCATCAGCTGATTATCAGTGTACCATCTCCCACAAGATAGTTGCTTAACCAGCTGTAAGCAAAAACCAGTTGCTTGATTTAACCTGTATAGTAAGAAACATTGGATTTTTTTGCAGGAAAAGTACATTGTCTGCAAAAGATCTTGGTTAACACATGTGTTGTGTTCTTATAAATATATATATGGCTGGAGTGATAAGAGAGATGAAAGTAACTCTTGGGAAAAGGAGTGCAGAGATGGAGTGTGGCAGTGAGATATGGTGGCTAATGGCAAGTCTGTTTGCTGATGATACTGTGTTGTTAGCGGAGATTGAAGAGGAGTTGCAAAAGGTTGTAAGTGTGTTATATGATGTAAGTGAAGGTAAATGCAAGTAAAAGTATAGGAATGGTATTTGAAACGAAACGGAGTGAAAGTATAGATTTTGGAAAACCATATGGAGTGAAAGCAGAGAGTGTACTGAATTATGCAGTGGATATGTGGAGAAAAATACTGAAAGAAGTGAGGGAGTTTAAGTATGTGGCATTTGTCTTGGGTAAGTGTGGTGATATGGAAGGAGAGATAAGGAAAAGAGCAGTACAGGGTAGAAGAGTCACTGGGTCCTTTAATAGAATAATGAAGGGTAGAGGTGTAAGTATGGAAGTGAAGAGAGGATTAAG
>JAYMFT010309056.1:0-10144 GCA_038088735.1 Panulirus argus | reverse complement strand
TATATATATATATATATATATATATATATATATATATATATATGGAAATCCAAAAATTCTGATTAGAGTTATGTTTCGAACAGCCAGTCAGTTGTTCTAGTCCGTATTCACATGCTGTTTTGTCTTGACCGACAGCAATAGTAGTAGTGGTACTAATAGTTGAATTAGTAGTAGTAGCAGCAGCAGTAGTAGCAGTAGTAGTAGTTGTAGTAGTAGTTGTAAAAGTAGCAGCAGTTTTACTAGTAGCAGTGTCATATATCAGCAAAATACTCTTTTATTAGAAGCCAAAATAAAAACTTTGCATATGTAAAGATACTGAATATATTAATCACAAGGCAAGGAAAAATATAAAAAAGATTTCTCTGATATTTCTGTATGGAAATGATGACTTCTTAATGAGAACCTCCACAAAATCCAAACATCACGTTTCTCAAAGCTAAGCTTTTTCATGGAGAGAAAAAAATAAAGCTTAAACAGTATTTTATAAAGCATGTATGGAGGTTTTATGAGGTTTGGAGACGCTTAAAACTTACTTGAAAGAAATTGAGCCTGAAAGACTTAAGGTATTCTTCCCATGTGAATGAATCTCTGTCACAACTTGAAAATAATTTAAATACTAATATTTTCTTTTGTTTTCAAGGAAAAAAGTAAAAGAAGGAAGGAAAGAAAAAATCCACACGTAGCAACCGAAAGCTTTGTAAACATAAATCTGGCTTAAAGCTGCACCATCGACTGACTTACCCTCAGTGACGAAGACAAGGACGTAGGCGGGTTCCACATTTGGCGGGACGCACGAGTAATTACCGGAGTCCCAGCTCCTGCCGAGGAGAAAACGGGAAGAGGTAAGACATCTTTGTAAAAAACCTTTTTGCTGGCGTTACAGAGACATTGCCGCTAGAGTTCATTTCATGTGTATGAAGAGAAGGATTATATCTTTCACTCTCTATTTATTCGAAGTATCAATCTCTTATAGATTTTTAAAGTACCCAGCTTCCCCGCAAGTGGCAGGGTTCGAATCCCAGTTGCTGAAGAATATTTCTATACTCCATATCTATATATATCAAACGCTCCCCTAATCTGTAGTCCAAATACACACCAAGATTTTATGTACGTTCTCTTCCGTCCTCTAACTTATCCTTATCTATGTCTCACGATAGATATCTGATGAGCACAATGCTACTCCCCGCCCCCCCCCCCCTTCTTGGTCGTCCGTCCCTTTGTCTCAAGTGGTATTTTCCATTCTATCAGTCGCTCTCCCGCCACACGTCCTTCGTAAACTATTCGACCCCAATCAAAGACTCTCCAATCATGCTTCGACCTCTCTACCTTTGCATAGAGGTGGTGTGATTGCCTCCGCTTATTCCTATGGGCGAGAGGGCTCTCTCATTTCACACTCTTGTGTGATCTGCATCAACATATCTGTGACACGCTCTCTCTCTCTCTCTCTCTCTCTCTCTCTCTAACACTTCTTCTCTAATCCTTTCACCCAAGTCTGATGCCTAATACACTCCACCTCTGGTGCTGTTTTAACGGCCCCCATCGTAGTTAATTGGCCTGGTACATTCGCTTTGATCTCTTAGATTCCTTGTAAACTCACCCCCCCCCCTCCCCAGTATATGAATCCATCGTATGATGTGGAAAGCATTTCCTTATCTAAATCTCTCTTTGTAAAAATCTCTATACACCCTCCACTGCTTAGAGTCCTTTCCGTATTCAAATTCTTATTTGACGCTGATATTTATATTCATTTTCCCCCGCTATCTTCCAGTCTATCGTGGTGTCTCATAATCCTCGTGATATGCTATTCTTTTTTGCTTGCAATCTCTTTTTGCATCCTCAGTCCAACATGTCAGGATATCTGGACGAATGTCTCCAAGCCGAGGTTTTCTCCGTAAAGCAGCACAGACGGAATACAGACTGATTAGTTAAGACCGCAAAGCCACGTCTCAATCCGTACACCTATTAGTGATCTCTCTGGCCCTTAGTAAAGTTCAAACATGACTCTGAACATGATTAGAATATACTTTGTGCTTGACAAGTGTTGCCTAAGTGGGGAGACACCTTGATAATTATGAATATCGCATGGATAGTACACATATTTTTTCTTTCGCTTCAGCTGCGACGGAATCGTAAATCATTTGCGACAAGGGGACACTGCGATGCTCATAAATCATGGGAAATTTGCATTTCGTGCGCGGAAAGGCATTCCAGAGACATCAGACCCTCTTGATGGTCCCATGCTTTGTCTGCGTTAGATGTGACTACGATGATGATGATTAAAGATATATTTCAGCGCTCTTATTTCACAGCAAAATGTAAAGAATTTTGATATGTTTGATGATATAGTTCATTTGCAGACGTATATCTGGCACACTTGTTAGCATGAAGTCATTACTATGCAAATATGATTGAAAAAAGTTCTCATTCATGTCACTGCTATATAATTACACTGTCTGATACACTGCAAAAAATATATAACATTTCTCTGTTGCCAGACTGTGAAATGTACTTCAAGAGGAAAAAGCAGTATGTCAAATGCAGATTTGCAGCAACACGACGTCTTGATCTAAGTGCACCAATGATGGCGTTATGAATGAGAAAAGATGTTTACTCTGTTATATTCAATAAGGCTTATGTCTAGTGCATTAGACGTTCACACTATGCTTTATGATACACACAAAACATTAAATACATCTCAGGATCTTCGACAAATACATACATTCATAGGTTAGAGATTAGACCAAAAAAAGGAGATTGAGATACTAAATAAATTGTTAGTTACACAGATAAATGAATTCTGACAATATCTTTTTCTTTGGTGATTTTACGACCTCAGGACTTCTCAATATGGTATTATGAGTACGTCGAATCACGTATAGGCGTAAGCCATAGTATATGTATACGTATAGGTATATATAGGTATATGTATGATTAGCCAACCCTGGCGCTGGTACAGTATGCATCAATACATCGAAGGGAATCTATATTGTCGCTACTTGATGCCGTGGCTTTGGCCTTGATAATGCAACGCCGGCCGAGTCCAAATTGAAATCACACACGCAATCTCTCTCTCCCTCCCTCTCACTCTCTCTCTTCTCTCTCTCTCTCTCTCTCTCTCTCTCTCTCATCATTCGTCTGTCGTCTCGTCAGCGGATGGATTTCCCCTCACCTCGCGTCGGTGATGGTGAGCCTGGAGTGGGTCCTGGTGCCCTCCACTTTGGTGATCACGTTGAGGCGGTGTCGGCTTCCGTCGTAGTTGACCATCTTCTCCCCGTGGTACCAGAAGACGAAGGGCGGCTTGCTCTGCAAGGGGCGAGGGAAGTAGATGGGTTGGTAAGGAGATTATAGCGACTTTCTCTGGGGGGCAGGAGGTGGCTGGGTCTTAGAGAAATGGTTTTACAGTGGCTTTCTCCGGAAAGGAGGTGACTGGTGCTTAGAAAAAAGGGTACAGCAGCTTGCTGTATGGTTCACGAGGTTACAGCAGCTTGCTGTATGGTTCACGAGGTGAGTGAGTGTCAGATGATGGACCAAGCTGGCTTACCCTGGGTACAGGAAATGGCTTTGAGTGCTAAATGGAGATCTACGATGGTTTAACACAAGGTACGTGTATTAAAGGTGCTTTGACTGGAGATATGAGCATTCTGAGGAAGACCTACAATGTATGCGACAGGAGGGTGAAAAAAGAATACACTAAATACAGTGAATGAAAATTGTATAATCGGGTAATCCATTGTGAAAGATGATGTATACACAGGATGGATGACACAATCAAGGACCTCACTCAACGGATGAAACAGGTGAGGATATCACCCATCAAATGGCTGGTTGAGGATGTCAGATATATGTTGGATGACACAGATGAACACATCACCCACCTAGTGGATGGCACAAGTGAGGATGACACCTAATCTCTTATCTGATAAGGAGAACTGTGCCACGTACCTGCTGGATGACACAGATGAGGGTGATGGTGTCTCCCTCCTGCACGTGCAGCTCTTTGGGGCCAAGGATGGCAGCCAGAGGAGTGACCACATGGAGGTTGACAAACTGGGACAACACGCCCGTTCCCGTGTACATCTAGAGAGAGAGAATGAGAGAGAGAAAACCAGTGAAGAGAGAATTCTCTTTATCCAGGACTCTGGACAGGAGTTCTCGTATACTAACTCCACCAGCCTATGCGTCAGAGAATTATAGCAATGTTTTCAACTGTTATGATATAAGATAATGTTCTATATTTCTATACCAACTTGGAAATAGAAAGCTATGTCACATGCATTCATGGTTACGACACTAAGAATATTATGTGTGACGCTGGGGCGCCTTTGTGTTGCTGAAATGGCGTGATGTGTGGGTAAGTAAGTGAGTGAATGAGTAATTTTCGTACTTTGTACTCATATCTCTCACGACACCGAGTCCATGATTACACCTTGGTGCAGAGCGAGGTTGTATTTTTAGTTTTTGTACACACGCCTCGACTGCACTAGCTGCTGTCCTCATTTGCCTACTCGCACGCTTGTTATTTAAGGCTATAAGATGAATTATTTAAGCAAGGATCCACGCGTGAATAGTGCCACGACTTATCTAAACCATCAAGGACGAGAGCTCGAGAGAAATTATTAAAAAGTAGAGACATGCAAACAATCAAGGGAAAAGCCAGGGAACAGAATTCTCAAAAGAAACCGATGAAGTATGAATCCAAACTTAATGCTCACTGGCCCTCTAGGATACAAAGCTGCCAAACGAATATTTTGAAGAGAATCACAAAAAGGCCGAATCCCAGCTATACCTCGACACCTGCTTCATTTATTTCTATACGCAAGAGAAAAAAGTGATTCTATGGTCAAATGGATTTAGATAGCATTATATGTATATGTGCGTGTGTGTGTGTGTGTGTGTGTGTGTGTGTGTGTGTTTAAGTGTCCACTTTCAGCATAAACTCTGAAGAGAACCTGTGATTTGATTCAAAAAAACAACTGAACTAAGAAAAGTGAATTGAGTCAAGCTGTCATCGTCCTCGCTCCAGGAAAAGAATTTAAGCTCAGAACACCACCACCTCTTCAGGAATGCTCCCTTCCCCCCAAGCGGTACTGTGGCAACAAAGAAGGATGATGTGAACATTCTCTTTGGGTCAAGAGTACCATGCAAACACGAGTCATTCTGAAGCCTCGAGTCAGTCTGAAGCCTCGTAGTCGTCCTCTTCTACTATGTGAGTTGGGTGGAGTACCACCTTCAAGAGGTACTCCTGACCTGCACCCATGGACGGGGGAGACTAACCTTTGTAAAGCAGAACTAGCTAAAGAATATTCAACAAAGCACGAGAAAAATGGAGAGAAAAGGCGTCTTTCTTTTGAGGCGAGACTGGAAGGACTGTGTTGTGGACTATGATGTCTTGTGAGGAATTTTGATAATTGTCTGCAATCCAAGATTCGTCTGTTTCCTCCGATCATCCATGTTTTATTTTCTCTCTCTCTCATATCTATTCTCTTCTTTAGAGAAATAGACAGCCACGTTCTCCCTCGACTTCTATTGCCTTCCAAGATACGTCCATAACAATCTCATTTGCGTACTACAAGACATAAGTGCAGAGTGACGGCATTTTGTGATATATGTATATAACTTTTGCTGGCCTTAGAGGCGATTATATACATTAAGTCAGAAAGAGACTGATGTATATATACATATATATAAATCAGGCTCAGAAAATGCATATGCCAAGGACGTCCAAGTTATTGGTCGTGTTGCGTCTCACCCCCTAACACTGACGGAGGCAGTTGCTATTATTTAGTGGATATGAAATCTGGAGTGACATAAATGACAAAATATTGGGCAATTAATTTGCTGGATATTCGTAATGAGATCCCCGTAATTAATGCTCCGAGGGGGGGGGGGGGTAAGGGTGTTCTCTCCCCCCACCCCCCCGACGGTGGTGGTGGTGGTGGTGCTCCTACTCGCTCTAGTTATCATTGTTTTTCTTTTTTCTTTCTTTTTTTCGGGTTTACTGTGATTTCTCTCACGAACGCAAATCTGGCAAATTGATCACGGTGTGTGAGGATCAGTGACTTCCCATATTATATTTTTTTTTTCCTTTTCCCAAGATATCATCACAAATGCTTTGTTGTTCTTGCTTTTGGCAGAATCGTCTTATTTGCGTGATCGGAATTTTTTGATCTTCATGACGGGGGCAAAGACTTTGGGAGAGATCTTAAACTCCTTATCGCCATGGAATATATCCCTTTTGCATCGGCCTTAATTTGGCTTTTTCTTATGTGATTCTACATAAAATGCTGGATGAGTTTCGGCTTCCCTCTTTTGTCCTATTGGCTTAGCTTCCTGTTCACTGGCTTTTTCTCAAAGAGTAGACTTATCTATTCTCCTGTGGTATTAATCTTATTAACCAGTCTAATCATCTCCTTTATCTCATCAAGATACGATGAGATAAGATGTCTTTTTTATCAAACTGAATACGTGATACAAAATGAATTTCTTTATGGCTAGGAGCTCAATTCAAGGGTAAAAGCATAAGAATTATTTGATAAAGACTGTAGAATATCACCCCACATGGACGTTGCTGAAGGTGTCAAGGACATCCCAAGAATGCAATGAGACGATGCAATATGTATCATGTATTATGTGTTATGTATTATGTAGTATGTAGGCCTCGACAAACAAAGACCGACCGACGGATGTACATACTTGTTATATGCAAAATGGAATTCCCAGCCACTTTGCGGGTGGAAGAATTCCCCGTCTCTGGTGTCGACTTTGTGTGTGTCCCCCTCGGTTTTGGTTCCCCTCTCACAGACACGCACACACACGCCTTGAAGCGCTTCCTTCCCCCGGAACTTTCTATCTATTCATCCTCGCTCTCGCGGCTGACAAGCGAATAGATCTTCCAAGCGCCTTCCTGCTTGCACCACGTAACCCTGCGTGAGGCGTGGCGTGACTCCATCTATCGCCAAACTTAGACAAACGCTGAGTAACGTGGAGGAAAAGTATTCTAGAGCAAAACCACTACTCCAGAGGGCTTGGGTGAGGTTCCCGTGGCTCACAGGACGTACATACGTGTGTGTGTGTGTGTGTGATAAACTTCGATCATAGACATATATGATGTCTCCTCATTCCATCCATGCTGGGCAGCCATTCACATGCACCTCATTATCGGTCTGTTTCTGTGAAAACACGTTTTCCATTATCGTTACGTGTGAAGAAAATAAGACGTGGTGTCTGGTAAAGTTGGTGACTTTGATGAAAGTGTCAGAAATTTGCCATTAAGGAGGAACCCAAGGGTTGTGTACGAGTGATAACATCTCCCAAGGTGATTTAAAGATTCCCAGCCAAATGTACCAACCCTCCCGAGGTTGGCTGGCTCAAATATTTGATGCGACTCGAGAGTCTTTGGTTCTAAAAATCCACGACACCATTAACGGTTAGAGTCAATTAAGCCAACAATTGCCTCAATGATCCAGTAACAAACCACATCTGTGAAACACACACAAGGTATCTCTTCGCGTGGGTGTGTGGCTTTGTCACTTAAACGATAAAGGAGAATCCATAACTACGCACAAGATAGGTCCAAAAGAAAAAAAACCTCATCCCCCCCAAAAAAAAATTGTGAGGGTACTTTATCTTTACTGGGTAACCCCAAAAATAGCGAGAGAATCAGACTAACCGAGGCATTGCCCGGATACAATATGTCATAAACTAGCGAAAGAAAAAATCTCAAAAAAAATCATGTTATGTTGTTCACTTTTACCCGAGCAACTTTGTTGATTATGAAAGATCGGCTTTTTCTTTTTTTTTTTAGCAAAGGATAATTAGATTTTTCATTGTAATTTCATATCCGTTTCAAAAGTTCTCTTAATCCACTTACACTTTTCGCTAGCATATTTTTTTTCTTTTTTTACATTGCGATGTGATGCACTACACATGCAAATTGATTGTCTTTGTTCATGTTTTATACAAACACACACACACACATACTGTGTTAGACTCCCATCACTTTCCTTATCAGATCTCTTATCTCTCCACAAACCCTATTGATACGCCTCTTGACTCTGTCCTTATCTCATTGCAATGACTCCCTGGAGAAGCTCTAATCTTGCTACATCGGAGGTAAATTATGAGACAAATGCTGCACGTGAAAGATCATAATCTCTCAAGAGACACAGCGCTTGAGAAAGACGCAGCATCTGATGGGACATAGAGTGTGTGGAAATCACACAGCACGTGTGGAAAAAGGCAGTATGAAGGAAAATAAAGAAAGCAAGTTTGCTGAACTATGCAGAATGTGTAATGGAAGAGCGAAATGTGTGAGGGAAGGAAATAAGCTACTGACGGAGGTCCTCCGGGCGGAGGAGGAGGACTCACTCACCTGACACTCGTAGGTGCCGTTGTCGCGCGTGTGGGCATACATGATCTGCAGGGTCCAGTCGTCGGATCCCTCCTGATGGAGGACGGTGAAGCGCATGTCGCTGGTGTAGGTGTAGATGCCTGTAGTGAGGATGTGCCAGTCCCACCGCCGGATCCAGGACACCTGCAGCAGGAGGAAGGCCTGGGGAAGGAGACAGAAAAAAAAAAATACCATGAAGGAGTAACGCTCAAACAAGTGAAATATCTGGAGATCGTGATTCATATATGTATATCATATGTGGGCTTTGTTAATCATTCTTTTGCTAATCTGGGGACAAGAAATCCGCATCTTGCCCTGGAAGAGGGACAAGAACTGTCACCTGAAGAGGAACATAATGATATGTGTTGCCTTAGAAGTATATATAACCAGCTGTTTACTGAGAATGAACAGCAATGTCAAACCTCAAGTCACTACACGAAGGAAGAATGAAGAGGTTAAGAGCCTTCTTTTGAGATGGACGGAGGAGAAGAGACGATAAAGAGGGACATAAGATAAACGCATGATGGAGCTTCGGCAAACTAGGGCATAACGGCCTGGGCGGAGAGTTAGGTGTGAGAAATAGTGTCCAGAGGCCTTTATGCAAGACATGCAAGCACACTAAGCAAGGGGAGAGCGTGACCTGGTGTCCCGGTTAGAAAGCATTAACCCACCCGTTCTCCAAAGGGAAAAGGAGGTAGATAAGAGCTCTCATCTTTTCCAGGAATATAGTCTGTTGTGTCCTGAGGACAAGCGTGGGACAGAACGGTGGGGAAAGGAGACTTTAGAGACGTTTTTCCAATTGCCCTGACCGGTCGGTCGCTCGACCTGAGATTGGCGATGGAAGTGACATAGGAAAACAAGTGTATGAATCCTAATGTCTTGCAGCAGTTGGTGTTATGAAATAAGAGGAAAATATTGAAACCTTTACAATTCTAATGGAATGTGATGCCAAAGAAATGTGTATATAAAGGGATCAAACATTATTAAAGAGAAACAGACACTGTGTTTTAACAGCTTTAGCGAATATTATGAGACAATGAAAAATAGAAGAGAGGAATGCATATAAACCCTACCGGTAAAAATATTCATAACGAGAGGGAGGTTAGGCAATAGAAGAAGCCTCGCTCTAAGCTAAGCTTATACATGACTAATATCCAGACAAAGAAAGCATGATGGTGAGACAGAGACTAAAAGAGACCACGCTGTTCTTAGCGTCAATATGGAAGAACAGACAACAAAAATGATTTGTTTATGGTAGGATAGAGACCATCTGCGCGCACAGACCACATGCATAGTGAGAGTGTATGTGGTCTTAGACTTTTCTCCGTGTGTATGTATATGTAGATTGACGCTGGCGTCCTTAAAGACCCAAGCAGTTGACAGGCGTCAATTCCAAGGAACCACACACCATCAGACAGTAAAGTGACTTGGGTAAAAACTTCTGACTGATATAATTCGTCATACATTAACTTTTTCCAGGACTGTAATGTTTCTCATGCGACACATGCTTGACTCATGCACACACAAACACACACACACACACACAAATCATCAGATTATTTCTTAGGTAATGTTTCAGGTTACACACCGTCTCAGTGTGTGTGCAGCAGGATAATCTTTCCTCACGTAACATGCACAGCTAACACGATTATATTTTACTCAATAAGCATTGTATGTACCTGTCTATCTATCTATCTATCTGTCTATCTATCTATCTATCAATATATCTATATATATATATATATATATATATAT
>JAYMFT010309045.1:0-10144 GCA_038088735.1 Panulirus argus | reverse complement strand
CTGTCCACCGCGTTCAACAAGGTCGTGTTCTGTTGTTCTGTCCACCACGTCCACCAGGGTCGTGTTCTGTTGTTCTGTCCACCGCGTTCAACAAGGTTGTGTTCTGTTGTTCTGTCCACCGCGTTCAACAAGGTTGTGTTCTGTTGTTCTGTCCACCGCGTTCAACAAGGTCGTGTTCTGTTGTTCTGTCCACCAGGGTCGTGTTCTGTTGTTCTGTCCACCGCGTTCAACAAGGTTGTGTTCTGTCGTTCTGTCCACCGCGTTCAACAGGGTCGTGTTCTGTCGTTCTGTCCACCGCGTTCAACAGGGTCGTGTTCTGTTGTTCTGTCCACCGCGTTCAACAGGGTCGTGTTCTGTTGTTCTGTCCACCGCGTTCAACAGGGTCGTGTTCTGTTGTCCATCGCGTTCACTAGGATCTATGGTGAACGTCTCATATGACAGCGAGGTATTCGTTTTAATACTGTTTTACTCCTTGTTATTTTCATACTCGTCCTCTTCCAGTTGTAGGATATTTCCGTCCCCCTGACTTGACTGAATCATTCTCCTGGCCCTTTTCCCCGAGCCTTACTTCCTCCCAACCATCTCCTCTTTCCCCCTTGCCTCCGGGCTTCTGCAGTTGTCTAGTGAGCACGAGATAACAATAACCTCAATTATCGGCTCCAGAAGAGCATATGGGGCCCAGCCGGCTGGTTGGCGGGGTGGAAGCTCCGGTGTGGTGCGCGTGAGGAGGCAGGGTTATAGCACGCCCTCCACTCCACACATTGCTGCTCAGGATGTCCCCAGTCGAGTGTCATGGGCCAGCCACTCTCCCGTAACCTTTGGTGCGTGTGTTGGATTAAGTCGGTTCCTGTTGGAATGTTGAGTTTTGAGTCTATCTCTGACGGAGAGTGCGGGAGGAGCTTAAACCCATAAAACAAGTGGCATTCCTCCAAGTTCTGTGTTCCCGATACGGCATACTCCGTCAGAAATCAATGAACTATTGAGTTCATATATCCGTAGACACGTAACACCTGTCCTGTTGTGGACTTGAATCTGCATTAGATGATATTTCTCTATTTTAGGCAGATGTGCGTAGGTGCCTACAAGTACTGATGCCTGTGTTGCCCAGAGTATTAAGGCTTGTGCTACCCTGCCTTCGTGCAACTCGTTAAACTTTTCAGTCCTGTCAGCATCTGCAGTACCATCCTCTGCCATGTGTCCCATAGGCCACATGCATGGCAAGATTGCATATGGTGTTAGACACCTGAAGAAGGTGTGAAAGATTTTCGTCGGATAGTGGATGTGGCAGGAGTTAGCCTGCCTTAATGACCCAGCGACAGTTGATAAGCCTGTACCTTAAACAAAGAAACAACTAAGCATCGAAGTCCCTCGTCTGGTTCGCAATGTTTATTTCACTTGTTGCTTTTTTGTTTATAACATTTTTTTGTGATTGTGTGTAATCTCTTGCACTCACAATCATTGGAAGGTCTTGTATTTTTGTCACCATTTTTCCGCACGAAATTAGTTCCGCCTCGACACCTGCGTCGATGGATTCATTATGTCCCGTCAGCCTCCGGGGATTGTCCTCCCCTCTTCCCCCTCCTCCTCTTCCTTCCCCTCACCCCTCTCCCCTCCTCTGTACTCCTCCCTCCCCGCCTCCCATCTCATTATTCTTCCATCCTGCTCCCTAGCTTCTTACTCCTCCTTCCCCATCTCCACCACTTTACTCCTCCTCCCCATCTCCGCCACTCTGCACCTCTTCCCATCTCCACCGCGTTACTCCTCGTTTACTTTCTCCACCACGTTACTCCTCCGTTCCCCTTCTCCACCATATGATTGACTCCCCCTTTCCCTTCTGCACCACGTTACCTCTCTCCCTCCCTCCCGTTCCGTTACCTAGCCTCCGTAGCTCGTTACCCTCTCCCCCCCCCCTGTCTGCAGTACAGTACCGGAGGACCATTACAGTAACGGGTAGGCCGGGGGATGGTCAGCGGATGGTCGGAGTTCATAGTGGTTGCGGTGGTGCTACGTGGCCCGCCTCGCTCTCTGTTTGTATTGCAGTGAATTTCACAGAGACCTGTGGTCTGTTTCTGGATCGAAATGCTCGTTCTAGGCCTTACAGCGTCACATTAGATTTGCCTGCAGATGTCAGTAATTGAAGTTCTTTCACTTTATAACACGTCTCGTCCTCACAGAACAGATTGCCGTCGCGAGGTGAAGGCCAAAGTATATTTCACCAAACTACGTCTGGTCATAGCCAGTCGCGTGGTATGTATAGCTGGTGGCAGGCAGTCGGTTGATAGTTGCATTCCTGGGTGCAGCTGTACAATCTCCCCCCACCTCCCTTGCCCGTCTCCTCCCCTGGCGGAGCTGCTCTCTCCCGGTAATATCCCGGGGGCGACGCCACTCCCTTACCATACTGCCTCACTGTTCTAATTAAACTACAAACTTGCCCATACGTTCTGATGCTGCTGCCTGGCGCGGAGATGGGATAAATTGCATACGATGCACGGGGGCGGCTGTAACTCCTCGGCTGGGTCCTTGGGACTGAACCATTGGCGTAATGTCTTGTTAGAGGCGCGTTATGAATCGTAAACAGGGGAATGCGGTCGTTAGGGAAGTCGGCGTTGTTCTGGAGTTGTTTGATGACGTGCAGGAGTAGAGAGAGAGAGGGAGGGAGGGAGGGAGCGATTAGTCGCAGTCCGGCTTATGAGCGGTGGGGGACGCAGTGGTCCAGTGGTCCCTCCCGCTGCTTACGAACTCCCAGGTGGAAGGGTCTGTCTGTGGTACTGAAGGTCCCACTCGGGTCTCATGTGACTCTAGACCCAACGCTTGCTTTGGGTTGCCAGGTGTTTTTCCTAGGACCGCAAAGACGGTGAGACTTTCCACCACTGTGAAAATAAACCGTGTCTTATGCCAGAGTCGGCAGGTCTTCCGCATGACTGTGTATTTTGAGTGTCATTAAACCTGAGTTCTTTGGCTCTCGTTGCTGTTTTCATTAGCCATAGTTCTCTAGACTTAGTATTTTGGTTTTGATAAATTGTTAATCGTATATTAACTTTTTTTGGGATAGGGTCACAGCAACCATGGAAGAATTGAAATGGATCGTGATGGAAAAAAGGCTAGGAACCACTGCTCTACGTCTAGGTCATGTTGGTGTAGAGGTGATAGTGGGCTGGGTGTCTTTGGGGCGCAGTGCTAGAGACTCGGGTTCGGGGAGATGTAGTGTTTGGAGGAATCGCTTTGGAGATGGGACTGGAGACTGGGAGGTAAACTAATGACGACAGATGTGTGTAAAGAAAAAAAGAAATGTTGGAGACGGGTGTGTTGAGGAAGGGGGTTAGGAAGACTGGGGGAATACCGCGGACGTGGATGGCCGTGAGAGCCGTGGACGCAGTGGGGTAGCCAGGACCTGCGCACGCCTACTCATTACCCCCGCGGGTCGTCCCCACAAGCTACACCGCAGGTACACCTCCCGGTACACCCGAGGCGTACCGTCTTACACCCGTGGCCGGAGCGTGGAGCGCCCCGCTGCGAGAGACCGTGATGGGGGCAGCGTCATGGCCAGGTTTAGACACGTGCCTGCATATTAGGATGTTAGTCTGTGACACGAGCAGCGCATTTATTGCCAAGTTAATGCCGTAGTCATTATGCAGGCAGATGGGACTTCACTTTTGTTCATATTAAATTGCAGACGCTTTGTTCAGCGCTCATTCTTGATGGGGGCAACACACACGACGCCCCGAGAGGACGTGCTGGAGAGGATTAAAGTGTGATGGAACGGCATCCTGGCGCAGCCGTGTGTGGAGGGTAACGAGGGCGTGGGCAGGAAGCAGGTGCTGGCATCCGCCGTCAGTGCACGAGTGGGTCCGTCGCACCTCCGCCGCCACGCCACCTGCCGCGCCACCTGCAGGATGACGAGGGCGGGGGTTGGGGGGACGGGTAGCCAGTGGGGGTTACCTGCTCAAAGCGAGTGTTGGCTGTAAAGTCTGGAGCGTTCTGATGGCGTCTTGACACTACCTGATAGCTAGAGCTGTACCCATGCGTCGGGAGGTGGAAGTTGGAAGCGAATTAGAACGCAACCAGCAGCTTCCTATCGTGTACCGCCGTTGGGGTTCCTGTGGTGGTCGTGGTGGTGGTGGCGGCGGCTTGCGTGACGCTGGGAACCACCGCAGGTGATGCGTCGGTAATTGGTGTTGGCGAGGCGTAGTGCTCGCGTGGCGCGGGGCGTACACCGAGCCAGGGGTCCTGTGTGAATTTTGACTTGCTTGTGATTGGAATGATTAATCGTCGCACCGTTTTGTTCCTTGGGCGTTACTACAGCGCTGGGAACACCAGCCCGAGAAGCCGGGCGGAATATTGTGCTAGCGCGTTTACCGACGGCCGTCTCATAAATAGCACGGGCCGATGCGTGATTGAACTATTTTAATAGCGAGGTGTTTGAGTCGTAAAGTGAGCGAAACTCGTATACGCAACTGTTGCTCATGGTATCCCGCAGGGGGGATGACTTGGACCTCTGCTGCTGCTGCTCCTGTTTAGGGATAGACTTCTCCCACAGCTGCTCCTCCTGTTTAGGGATAGACCTCTCTTCCTTCGCTGCTGCTTCCTGGGGATGACCTGGCCCTCTACCGCTGCTGTTAATGGATATGACCTGTATCCAGCCGCTGCTCCTGCTGGGATTTGACATGTCGCCTGTTACCACTCCAGCTGGGGATTGCCTTGTCCGTCTCCGGCTGTTCTTGCTCTTCCTTCTGCAGGTGGATCCCGAATTTCCTATTGCTGTTTCACTTGGGTGGAGGGTTTCAGGTCCGCCTTACAGTTTTGATTTACGAATATGTACGAAAGTCGTGCCGTTCGGGAGTGTACACTTGCTACATGAAGACCCGCGCCATGTAGTGTGCGCGCCTTTCTTTCCAACCGGCGATAGCTGATGACTCGGACTTGGGCAGGGCTTCTGCTGAGCCCGCTTAGATAAGTGACACATTTCTGTGAACTGTTGAAGTGAGAACAACTATTTAAGCATTACTTTTCAGCGCCACCCGGCCACATACCTAGTTTACGGAAGGGGAATTTTTTCAAAGACTCTTCTGATATTTCTCTTGTGTAATGTTCCTGTATCAATTTTATTTCCCTCGTCTTTAAAGTCCCGCGTGTTTATATATCGAGTTCCTCAGTGTCGTCAGACTGGGGGAAAAGTGCGAATTAATTTGTGCAGTTTTAATGTTATGAGCAAAGTAAACGACACCGTATCGAGTGACATGACTTTCATGAATATTATAACGTTAATAAGTGGACGGCCTATAAGCCCCGCCCTTGCCGTTAGGGGAGTCAAGGAACATAAGACATAAATTTTAGGTCTTAGCGTTTTTCATTAACGCCTTGATGGCGTTTTCTTTTTTTCTCTTCTTCTTCCAGAGCCTTGAGGAGTGGCGGAAGGAGGAAGGTAGCCGGATGAGAGTGGACCAGGTGGCTCAGGATAGGAAAAGCACAGCATTTGCTCACTTTCTCAATGATGGGGCGTCGATTTCCCGGGCCGTTCTGCACACTTGAGGTCCATTACCTTAAGTACTTAAAACGACCCCCCCCCCTTCCCTTGGACGGTCACCCTTGCTGTAAAAATGGGAAAAGTTTTTTTTTTTTTATAGATTTAAAAGCTTTGATGACCGGGTAATGCAGCTGAGCTCGGCAACTTTTGTGACAGCGCCAGTAAAGTCAGTCATCCCTTAATTAGCCCTAATGATGAGGCTGCGGATTATTTCATGGCACAGCTGACACGGACGTGGCACGGAACTGGTGAAATGGGAAGAACAGACGGCTGATTTGTGATGACAGACTCGGGTCATCAGCTACTGGTGCTGCAGGTGCTGTCGAACGCGCACAGGTACGTAGGATGGTGCAGCCGTAGCTGAGGTGGAGGTGTGGTTTGGGGAAACTGCGAGAGGTGAGGTGGTCCTCGTCTCCAGCTGTCCTGCTGGAGGTGGGACTCATTTACCTGCGATGATGCTTTCCCAGGAGTCAGCATTCTCTTCTGCGCGACGGTACCTACGACCCTTGGAGGTGATGGCCTGGTCTTTGACCTGACCCCCTTCGAGGTCGTACTCAAGGATCGTACCGTCTTCCTCAGGGGGGTTAAGTTGGACAGCCTTTGACTTCCAGACGATCACGCATATCCATTTTCCATCTACATCTTCATGCTGTATCCCCTCTTTATTTCGCATCCTCCTCCTCCTCCTCCTCCCTCGTCTCCCAGCTCCTCGGTGTTCCATTTGACGGTGCTAGAATCAAGAGCCAAGAGTTAGGCTCTTTTTATACAAGTTTGCTTATGAACCATTATATTGGCGTGATTAATTCATGGGTCCCTGACTTTGCCTTAGAGTGACTCACCTTCGTATAAAGCTGGTTATTCACCTTATTACCCTTCCACTTACTTTTAGCACCCTCTTACTTTTCCCTACCACCGTGTTCTTTCTTACTCTGCCTTTACTCTTTCCTTTCCTCTCTTTACTCTTTCCAACCCTCCTCGTACCCTGACCTGTCCTCCTATCCTCTCTTTCTTTTGCATTCCTTTCGTCTTGTTACTCTTCTCCGGCTCTCCTCTTCCCTTAACAGTCAGTCCCTCTCGACATCCCTCACCCCACACCCCTCCCACCACTCACAACCTGACCGTGGGAAAGTTCGCCTTAACTCATTTGCCTGACACAACAACTGCGTCGCCGTGTTTACCTGTTCCCGGGGCGGACGTATCGAGCGGTGGCGACACAGGAGCAGGCCTCTCTCTCTCTCTCTCTCTCTCTCTCTCTCTCTCTCTCTCTCTCTCTCTCTCTCTCTCTCTCTCTCTCGGGCCGCCCCTGAACGGTCAGGTCAGTCGGTACTTACGAGGCAGTAAATGGGCAGTTCTTAAGACCCCCCTAGGGTGGTGTGGCTCTGTCTATTTATGTACATGAAAGCTGAATTACCGTAGATGATTTTACGTGACGTGATGTTGTTGTGTCCCTTTTGATGTGTCTGTGTGAATGAAGCCATTCCCTTGACCTCGATTACCGAGCGTTTGGTGTTGCATCTTGCGTAAGTCAATCAGTGATCTGACAGTCTATCCCTTCCCTCCCTAGCCCCAAGCCCCGACCGACCGACCGCCCGTCATGGCGTGACCCAGTCCTCACGCTGGGGATCATAAACACAGAGTCAATGTTGATCAAAGGAATCCAAGGGGATTCGGGGCATCAGGTTGACATACGGACGTAGGCAGCAGCGGCAGAGTCCTGCTGTTTGTTCCCCTCTCTCCTCCCAACCCCCCCTAACCAGATCGCTCGGTACACTTTGGAACACATATGAAGGATGTGGAGCATTTTAGCTTCTTTTGATGCGAGTAAACGAGCTGGAGTGTTATCTACAGACGCAAGGGGCGCCCCAAGAGGCTTCCAGACCTGCAGTCCACTGGGTTAGAAGCCTCAGTGTGTGTGTGTGTGTGTGTGGAGTTCGAGTTTCGGGAGCAGAGAGAGAAGCCTAAATTCATCAGATCTTCATTAACGTCACTTGACCCTCTCGACCAGGACGATGCGACCCCTGGGTATGATTGCCTGGCGCGTTGACCTGATCCTTGAGGTCATCATACCATCGTACCTTAGAGTTGTACCGTCTTGCTCAAGGGGTCGCACCATCGGGTGTCCAAAGGCACACCTGCGTCATATCTCGCTGTTCTTTGCGGGCGGGTGGCGTTGGGCCCTGGCTCTAGTTACTCCGTTCCGTGTTCGAGCCTGGGGCCAACCACGCCGACGGACGACCCCCTATCAGTCCGTCATACTGGAGTGACTGAATGATTATAGGGAGGCTGGGGGGGGGGGGAACCTGACTCCATTTTTAAGTGGGGTCACTTAGTGTCTAGCCTTACTTTGGAGGTGGGTGTGGGAGTCTTGACCTTGCTGAAGAGGTAGCGACTTCGTGTGTGAACTCGAGGGTTATAGGGGAGCGTTTGAGTTTATCTGAGGGGAGGATGGGGTTGGGGGGGGGGACTCATGGCCCTACTCCAGTAGAGGGAGACTCATGGCCTTATTCCAGTAGAGGGGACTCATGGCCTCGCTCCTGTAGAAGGACCTCATGTCCTTATTCCAGTAGAGGGGGACTCATGGCCTTCCTCCTGTGGAGGGGGGCGCTCATGGCCTTGTTTCAGTAAAGAGAGCTCGTGACTTCGCTAAAACGGAGTTTGATTTGGGTGAGTCGTAACCTCATTCTGAGTTGCTTCGGTCGGACAAGGCCGCGGCCCCGAGGCTCGTCTCCGTCGTGGAGAAACCCCCCCACCGACCTCAGCATATCGTCAATGGCCCTAATTATCAAGGATGAATAGGTCGAGATGAAGTTTTGCATCATTAACAAGTCGCATCTCAAAAAGAAATTTCTCTGCATTTCATTTCGAGATATTCCGACCTCGATATATATATATATTTTTTTTTTCAAAGTTCTTGAGCCCTGAATCGCTTCTTTTGATCGTGGCAACATTTCTCGTTGCAAAGTGAAGTTGCATTTACATTTGACCAAATATTTCTCTCTTAAAGAAATGGGGTAGGGAATATGTCCAAATGCAAATAATGATTTGGAGAATGTGATTTCCAGGCCTCGGGTTCCTCGCTGGGGTGGTGATGGTGGACGGAGCAGGGCAGACCTTTCCCTTCGAAGGCTTAGGCAGAACTAGGGAAGCAGTGATTCTTCATAGAGCACGGGGTAAGGCCAGTCGTAGGGTGTGTGTGTGTGCGAGAAGGTCTCAGGAATGGTGAGACTGAAAGGTATTGTAGATGTGTGTGTATGTGTGTGTGTGTGTCAGCGTGTGGGTTTTATGGAGAGTAGGCATGTTGGTGTGTGGCCGGGGAGGAGGGGTTATTGATTTTAGGTTTGTGGGAGTGTATGTGTGTGGAGGGTGGATGTTTATGCGTGGTGGTCCATGGGAGTGAAGGTTTGTGGATTATGTGATTAGGGAAGTCCGTGTGCTGGCACGAGAATCAGTAGGTGTTGTGTATGTGTGTGTGTGGAATGTGGGACTTTGGTTATATAAGGAATGTGGTCGCATGGAAGTGTATTGTATAAGGAGGAAGGGTATTTGTGATTGTGGTTGTGGGTGTGTGTGTAGGAAGTGAGGTTGTGTGTGGGTGTTGTGGTGTGTTGGCTGGTTTTGGGTAGCGTTGTTGCTGGTTGTGGTGTTGGGTGTATCAGCCCTTGGCTTTTGCACAAGTGTCCCACAGGTGTGACTCATTGCCCAGGTGTGCCGCGCAGCGCAGCTGTTGCCTGGCGCCACGAGGCTTGGAGTGGGTCGGCAACATATGATGATGATGATGATCGTCATCATCATCATAATGTGTACTGGTCAGCGGTGATGTGGATGTGGTAGCACGACCTGCTTCGGCCGAGCGCTGTCCGCGGAATCAAATATTACACCTGGGTGAGGCCGTGATAATGCTTTTCCTTCGTAACTTATTCTCGTACAACAACGTTCCTCGCCTCCAAAACACGTTTGCTGAAAATACAGAGGATACAGAATTAGGCTCTTCGATTTGTCTCAGATGAAACACAATACTCCTATATTGAAAACAACGTAGAGCTGCACGAGCGATTAAAGGATAAACCAGTCGGTTCATACATTATTAGAGTGGCAGCCCAAAAAGTATGGCAGGGACTTGAAGACAACGATGATACAGACGGCAGACAAATTCGGGATCTCGACATCAACAGTACAAACGTGGAACACCATTGGTTACCTCGATGCCTCAAAGCACTCAGGGAGGCTCCAGCCATTCATCGATCCGCTCAGTTAACAATGTTTGGCTTAGTAGAAAAAGAAATACAACACGAATGAATGCACACACCCAGTCAGCTGGTTGTATATAATTAAGGCACCAAAAACACTCTCCTAGATAATCACCAACATACGTCAAGAAATTTAAACCATACATCTTTACATACTTCAGTCTTCTCTTCAGTTTTAAAGTATCCCATCCCCCTGTCCTACTTACACACTTCAGTCTTCTCTTCAGTTTTAAAGTATCCCATTCCCCTGTCCTACTTACACACTTCAGTCTTCTCTTCAGTTTTAAAGTATCCCATTCCCCTGTCCTACCTCATCTTCCTCTCCTTTCAATACCTGTTCAGAAAAAAAAAAAAAAAAAAGAAAAAGCATAGG
>JAYMFT010309034.1:0-10144 GCA_038088735.1 Panulirus argus | reverse complement strand
CCTAGGGGAAGGTGGAGGAGGCCAGTAGAGAGCGTACAGTGGGTACAGTACATGGACACAGGAAGGGGACAGGTGGGCCCGAGTGGGACCCAGAGGACCTCTCCCTCTCTCTCTCTCTCTCTCTCTCTCCCCCCGTTAGTTCCCTTCTTGGGAGGCCCTCCACTGTGCCCCGGCCTCGCCACCTGGTGTGTGACCACTCGGCATGCTCGAGGACCACCAATGGGAGGCCGCTGGTTGGCCAGGTAGAAGGAGTCGTGTGCTGTAGCAAGGGAGCAAATATAGCAGTGTTTACATATTTGTATAGCTATTCATGTGCCAAGTGCCAAGAGAAGCCATCTCACTGGAGCCTTTCACATGGGGGATTTGGCTTCACGTTGAAATATTAGACACCTTTTGCAAAACATATATTTTTCTCTGCTCGTGAGTTGCTCCGGTTGACTCTGTTAGATGTGCCTCTTATAACATCCCGAGGGCATGTGTCTTCCATCAGCATGTGGCTCCCGCTGTTTCTTGAGTGCAGAGAACATTCAACATAACCCTAACTTTCTTTACAGTTTCCCGAAATAGATACAGTTATCCTCCTGAATTCCAAATCTTTTACATCATTTATAGCTGGGGTAAGTGGGGGTGGAGCCCTCAGATCACTGACCTCATATATCTGGGGTATGTGGAGGTGGAACCCACGGATCACTGACCTCATATATCTGGGGTATGTGGAGGTGGAACCCACGGATCACTGGCCTCAAATATCTGAGGTATGTGGAGATGGAACCCCCGGATCACTAGCCTCATATATCTGGGGTATGTGGAGGTGGAACCCCCGGATAACTGGCCTCATATATCTGAGGTATGTGGAGGTGAAACCCACAGATCACTAGCCTCATATATCTGGGGTATGTGGAGGTGG
This sequence comes from Panulirus argus, assembly GCA_038088735.1. Lineage (NCBI taxonomy): Eukaryota > Metazoa > Arthropoda > Malacostraca > Decapoda > Palinuridae > Panulirus > Panulirus argus. Next base: position 9,237 of record JAYMFT010309034.1, on the reverse strand, counting down.
AACCCACGGATCACTGGTCTTATATAGGGAATGAGTGCAAATGATTTGTAGAGGTATAAGGGAAAGCGGCAGGAGGTCAAGAGGAAGATTAAGGGATTGAAAAAGAGGGCAAATGAGAGGGGGTGAGAGATTATCATTAAACTTTAGGAAGAATAAAAAGATGTTTTGGAAGGAGGTAAATAGTGTGTGAAAGACAAGAGAACAAATTGGAACATTGGTGAAGGGGGCAAGGGAGGAAGTTATAACAGGTAGTGATGGAGTAGACAGGATGAAATGAGTATTTCTTGAAGGATTGCTGAATGCGTTTGGTGATAGAGTGGCAGATGTAGGGTGCTTTGGTTGGTGTGGTGTGCAAAGTGAGAGTCAGAGAGAGTGGTTTGGGGGAGAGAGAAGAGGTGGTGAAAGCCTTGCGGAAGATGAAATCCTGCAAGGCGGTGGGAGGGGATGGTACTGCGTTTGAATTTGTTAAGAAAGGGGGTGACTATGTTGTTGATTGGTTGGTAAGGATATTCATTGCATGTATGGATCATGGTGAAGTCCCTGAGGATTGCCGGAATGCATCTGTAATGCCACTGTACAAAGGCAAATGGGATAAACGTGACGGTTCAAACTACAGAGGTAAAGGTTTGTTGGGAGGGTATTGACTGAGATGGAGTAGGCATGTACAGAGCAACAGACTGGGGAGGAGCAGTGTGGTTTTAAAAGTGGTAGTGGATGTTTGGATCAGGTGTTTGCTTTAAAGAATGTATGTGATAGATACTTAGAAAACAGATGAGTTTGTATATGGCATTTTTGGTTTTGGAGAAGGCATATGTTAGGGTTGATAGAGATGCTCTGTGGAAGGCCTGAAGAATATATAGAAGCAGTGAGAAGTTTTTATCAAGGGTGTAAGGCATGTGTGCGAATAGGAAGAGAGGAGAGTAATTGGTTCCCAGTGAAGGTAGGTCTGCGGCCGGGCTGTGATGTCACCATGGTTGTTTAATTTGTTTAAGGATGGGGTGGTTAGCGAGGTAAATGTAAAAGTTTTGGGGAGACGGGCTAGTATGCAGTCTGTTGGGGATGAGAGGGCCTGGGAAGTGAGTCAATTGTTGTTCGCCGATGATACAGCACTAGTGGCTGATTTGAATAAAAAACTGCAGAAGTTGGAAACTGACTTTGGAAAAGTGTGTGAAAGGAGAAAGCTGAGTAAATGTGAATGAAAGCAAGATTATTAGGTTCAGCAGGGTTGAGGGACGAGTTAGTTAAGATTAAGTTTGAATGGAGAAAAATTTGAGGAAATGAAGTGCTTTAGATATCTGGGAGTGGACTTGTCAGTGAATGGAACCATGGAAGCTGATGTAGATCATAGGACGAGGGAGGGGGCGAAGGTTCTGGGAGCGATGAAGAATATGTGAAAAGAGAGAACTTTTTCTCGGAGAGCAAAAACGGTTGTTTAAAAGAATAGTAGTTCCAGCAATATTACATGGTTGCGAAGCATGGACTTGTGGATAGGGTTGTACGGAGGAGGGTGGATGTGTTGGAAATTAAATGTTTGAGGACAATATGAGGTGGGACGTGTTTTGATCGAGTAAGTAACGTAAGGGCAAGAGAGATGTGTCGTAATGAAAAGAGTGTGGTTGAGAAAGCAGAAGGTGTGTTGAAATATTTTGGACATATGGAGAGAATGAGTGAGGAAAGGTTGACAAAGAGGATATCATGTTTCAGTTGTGGAGGGAACAAAGAGAAGCAGGAGACCAAACTGGAAGTTGGAGGAAGGAGTGAAAAAGATTTTGACCGATCGGGGCCTGAACATTGCAGAAAGGTGAAAGGCGTGCACGGAATAGAGTGAATTGGAACGATTTTGTATACTGGGGTCGACATGCTGTCAATGGACTATACCAGGGTATGTGAAACGTCCGGGGTAAACCATGGAAAGGCTTGTAGGGCCTGAATGTGGATAGGGAGCTGTGGTTTCGGTGCATTACTCATGACAGCCAGAGAATGAGTGTGAGCGGATGCGACCTTTCTCGCCTGTTTTCTGGCGCTACCTCGCTGACGCAGGGGGTGGCGATGCTGTTTCCTGTGGAGCGGGATGGCGTTGGGAATAGATGAGGGCGAGCAAGTATGAATATGTACATGTGTATATATGTATATTTTAAGTGTATATGTATGTGTATGTATGTATATATGTTGATATGTACGTGTATGGATATGTTAGTGTAGGTGCGCGTATGTATATATGTGTGTATATGAATAGATGAGTCTCTCTTTCCTGGTTCTACCCTGCCAACGCGGAAAACGACGATCAAGTATAATAGATAAATAAAGAAAATAGATAGATAGATAGATATAATGATTGATAGATGATAGATGGATTTTGAGCGATGGATCTAGAAACTGGCTGAGCATTTGTTCTTTATGGACGTAAAGACGGAAGCAGAATTAACAAAAAGTCAATTTAGCTTCTCCGTCCTGACCGAGGCTGATAGATGGATAGATGAACAAGGTTGGTGAATAATCTAAGCTATGTTAGGTATGTAAGATAGGATAGGAAAATGGACAGCTAAAATGTGACTAAGTTGGGTGTGTGTCGGCAGGTGTTGAGCAGCAGCAGCAGCAGCCGGGGTCCGGGTCCAGCGGGGCGGCCGCCTCCAGCCTAGACTGTCTCTCCCTCATCGTGGAGTCCATTAGTCCGGCCAACACGGGCATCATCACTTCTGTTGCAGATAAACACACGTAACTGCCCCCACACCCACCCACCCGCCCATCCCTGTACCACGCCCACCCACAGCAAGTTACAGCACCAAATAACGGCACAACACCATTTCAAACAAAGTCAAAAAATGAATATATTTAGTAATATCACGACAGTGACGTCACTACACTCATGGCAGAGGTGGCAATTCACCCATATTGCACAGGGTATCACACAGAACACTGGCGGTGGTATTCTGACGCAGGGTGAGGTTCACCAATGACGCAGGAAGACGTCCACCTCTGACGCAGGGTGACGTCCATCTCTGACGCAGGATAAGGTTCACCGCTGACGCAGGGTGACCTCCATTTCTGACGCAGGATGAGGTTCACCTCTGACGCAGGGTGACGTCCACCACTGACAAGGGTGAGGTTCACTTCTGACGCAGGGTGACGTCCACCTCTGACGCAGTATGAGGTTCACCGCTGACGCAGGTGAGGTTCATCAGAAGCCGGATATTTAGCCCAGCGTTGTGGTACGTAAGAAGACGACCACACGTGCCACTTGCCGTGCGTTGACAACATTGTCAGTATAACCAGTGTAATGATAACATAGTAAGCATTATCAATGTAATGATAACATGGTCAATATTACCAGTGTAATGATGACATGTTCAGTTTACCATTGTTATTACAAAATGGTCAGTATTATCAATGAAATCATAACATTGGACAATGTTACCAGTGTACTGATAACATGACTAGTATCACCAGTATAATGATAGCAAAGACAATATTAACAGTGTAACAATAAAATAGACAGAACCACTTGTGTAATGATAACACGGTCAGTATTACCAGTGCAATGATAACCTATTCAGTACTACCAGTGTAATGACAATATGGTCCGTATTACCAGTGAAATGATAACATGGTCAGTATTACCAGTGCAATTGTAACATGGTCAATATTACCAATGTAGGGGAACATGGGTCGTACTACCAGTGTAATGACAGTCTGGTCAGTACTACCATCCACGTGATGCACCTGGTCACCAGACGGTGTGGTAGGCGGCCGACCAGCGGCCTGTGTGTAGGGCACGGACCCCGCTCCTTCCGGGCCCCCGGATAACTAAGGTTGTGTTGACAAAGACATGTAGAAGATATAGTAGTAGCAGCCGTTACTGAACTCCCTGACCCTACTGGGTGACACGGAACGATCGTAGGACCCGTGACACGACACTGGTGGGTGACACGTCACGACCCACAGACCCGTGTAAAGCATGGTGCTCTCTACATTTTAGGTCGCCCTTCCAGTGATAAGATACTGATGTAATTTTCTATAGCTTTAGTTTTGTAAAGCTACAGCTACTCTTGTAAAGTCTACAGCTTCTCCTACGATACCTGCAGCTACTTATTTATCCTGCCAGTCATTCCATACAGGAGTCTTGTTTATAACAGAGGAGCAACAACTACAATCCAGTTGCTGTTGGTGATAGGTGACCAGATCCTGGGTCAATACTGTCTGGCAGCCTGCCTGACCTGGGTCAGTACTGTCTGGCAGCCTGCCTGGGTTGGGTCAGTACTGTCTGGCAGCCTGCCTGGTCTGGGACAGTAATGTCCGGCAGCCTTCCTGGTCTAGGTTAGTACTGTCTTGCAGCCTGCCTGGCCTGGATCAGCACTGTCTGGCAGCCTGCCTGACCTGGATCAACACTGTCTGGCAGCTTGCCGGGCCTGGATCAGTACTGTCTGGCAGCCTCCCTAGCCTGGGTCAGTACTGTCTGGCAGTCTGCCTGGCCTAGGTCAGTACTGTCTAGCAGCCTCCCTGGCCTGGGTCTGAACTGTCTGGCAACCTCCCTGGCCTTGGTCAGTACTATCTGGCAGCCTACTTGACCTGGATCGGTACTGTCTGGCAGCATGCCGTGCCTGGGTCAGTACTGTCTGGCAGCCTACCGGACCTGGGTCAGTACTGTCTAGCAGCTTCCTGGCCTGGGTCAGTACTGTCTGGCAGCCTGCCTGACCTGATCAGTACTGGTCTGGCTTTATAAAGATTGTCCGGTAACTGCTGTATCGTAGAAAATGTTGGCTCACTTTCTTTCAAGAAATAAGAATGTATAAACTGTTATCACTGCAAATAACAAAGAATATGTTCGCATTTTCCAAGTGTCTTATTCTCCTACTATCTATCTTTCTCCACATCCTGTTTGGTAATTAAAGGAGGCAGGAGCGGGATCTGGAAACCCTCCCCTTCTTGTATTTCAGTTTCTAAAAGGGGAAACAAAAGAAGGAGTCAAGCGGGGAGTGCTCATCCTTCTCGAAGGCTCAGATTAGGGTGTCTGAATGTTTGTGGATGTAATCAATATGAGAAGAGAGGAGAAATAGGTAGTATGTGTGAGGAAAGAAACCTGGATTTTTGGGCTCTGAGTGAAACGAAGCTCAAAAGAAAAGGGGAAGAATGGTTTAGAAATATCTTGGGAGTAAAGTCAGGGGTTGGTGACAGGATAAGAGCTAAAGAAGGAGTACCACTGCTCCTGAAGCAGGAGTTGTAGGAGCGTGTGATAGAATGTAAGAAAAAAAAAGTAGATTGATGTGGGTAACCTGAAAGTGAATGGTGAGAGATGGGTGATCATTAGTGCTTATGCACCTGGCCATAAGACGAAAGATCATTAGAGCAAGTCTTTTGGGAGCAGTTGAGTGAGTGTGTCAGCGGTTTTGGCAAACGAGACCGGGTATTAGTGATGGATGATTTAAATGCGAATGTAAGTAATGTGGCAGTTAAGGGTATTTTTGGTGCGAACTGGGTATTCAGTGTTATGAATGGAAATGGTGAAGAGCACGTGGAGTTGTGCTGAAAAAAGACTGGTGATTGGGAATACCTACTTTAAAAAGACAGCAGTGCACAAGTATACGTATGTGAGTAGGACATATCGTTAACAGGCGTTATAAGATTACGTATTAATTGATAGGCGTGCAAAAGAGAGACTTTTGGATGTGAATATGCTGAGACGGGCAGCTGGCGGGATGTCTGATCACTATCTTGTGGAGGCGAAGGTGAAGATTTATAGAGGTTTTCAATAAAGAAGAGAGGATTTCGGGGAGATGAGAGTGATGAGAGTAAGTGAGCATAGAAAGGAGACTTGTATTTCAGTTTTTGAAAGGGGAAACAGAAGGAGTCAAGCTGGGAGTGCTCATACTCCTCGAAGGTTCAGATTGGGGTGTTTGAATGTGTGTGGATGTAACCAAGATGAGAGGAAAGGAGAGATAGGTAGTATGTTTGAGGAGAGAAACCTGAATGTTCTGGGTCTGAGTGAAACGAGGCTCAAGGGTAAAGGGGAAAAATGGTTTGGAAACGTCTTGGGAATGAAGTTAAGGGTTGGTGAGAGGACAACAGCTAAGGAAGGAGTAGCATTACTCCTGAAGCAGGAATTGTAGAAGTGTGTGATAACAGACTGTAAGGAAGTAAATTCTAGATTGATGTGGGTAAAACTGAAAGTGGATGGTGAGAGATGGGTGATCATTAGTGCTTATGCACCTGGTCATGAGAACAAAGATTTTGAGAGGCAAGTGTTTTGGGAGCAGCTGAGTGAGTGTGTCAGCAGTTTCGGTGCACGAGATCGGGTATTAGTGATGGGTGATTTAAATGCGAAGGTGAGTAATGTGGCAGTTGAGGGTATAAATGGTGCACATGGGGCAGTCAGTGTTGTGAATGGAAATGGTGAAGAGCTCGTGCATTTGTGTGCTGAAAAAAAGACTAGTAGTTGGAAATACCTGGTTTAAAAAGAGAGATATTCACAAGTATACGTATGTGAGTAGAAAATATGGTCAACGGGCATTATTATATTATGTATTAATTGATAGGCGTGCAAAAGAGAGACTTTTGGATGTAAATGTGCTGAGAGGGACAGTTGGTGGGATGTCTGATCACTACCTTGTGGAGGCGAAGGTGAAGATTTGTAGAGGTTTTCAAAGAAAAAGAGAGAATGTCGAGGAAAAGGTAGAGGTGAGAGTAAGTGAACTTCGAAAGGAGACTTGTGTAAAGAAATATCAGGAGAGATTGAGTGTAGAACGGCAAAAAGTGAGAGAAAGTGAAGTGAGGGGAGTTGGTGAGGAGTAGGATGTATTCAGGGAAGCAGCGATGGCATGTGCAAGAGATGCATGTGGCATGAGAAAAGTGGGAAGTGGGCAGATTAGGAAGGGTAGTGAGTAGTGGGATGAAGAAGTAAAGTTGTTAGTGAAAGAGAAAAGAGGCGTTTGGACGATACTTTCAAGGAAGGAGTGCAAATGACTGGGGGTATATAAGAAAGGGCGGCAGGAGGTCAAGAGGAAGGTGCAAAGGTTAAAAAAGAGGGCAAATGAGAGTTGGAATGAGAGAGTACCGTTAAACTTTAGGAAAAATAAAAAGATGTTTTGGAAGGAGGTAAATAATGTACGTAAGACATGAGAAAAAATGGGAACATCTTTGAAGGGGGCAGGGGGGAAGTGATAACAGGTGGTGATGGAGTTAGGAGATGGAGAGAGTATTTTGAAGGATTGTTGAATATGTTTGATGATAGAGTTGCTGATATAGGGTGTATTGGTCGGGGTGGTGTGCGAAGTGAGAGAGTCAGGGAGAGTGGTTTGGTGGAGAGAGAGCGCAGGTGGTGAAATCCTAGCGGAAGATAAATTCCGGCAAGGCGGCAGGATTGGACGGTATTGCAGTTGAATCTATTAAGAAAGGGGATGACTATGTTGTTGATTGGTTAGTAAGAATAATCAATGTATGTATGGGTCATGGTAAAGTGCCTGATGATTGGCGGAATGCGTGTATAGTGCCACTGTACAAAGGCAACGGGGATAAGGGTGTGTTCAAATTATAGGGGTATAAGTTTTTTTTAGTATTACTGTAAAATTGTATGGGAGGGTATTGATTGAGAGGGTGAAGGCATGTACAGAGCATCAGATTGGGGAGCAGCAGTGCGGTTTTAGAAGCGGTACAGGATGCTTTGAAGAATGTATGTGAGAAATACTTAGAAAAACAGATGAATTTGTACGTAGCATTTATGGATCTGCAGAACGCATATGTTAGGGTTGATAGAGATTCTTTGTGGAAGGTCTTAAGAATATATGGTGTGGGAGGGAAGCTGCTAGAAGCAGTGAGTTTTTATCAAGGGTGTAAGGCATGTGTACAGGTAGGAAAAGAGGAGAATGATTGGTTCCCAGTGAAGGTCGGTCTGCGGCAGGGATGTGCGATGTCCCCATGGTTGTTTAATTTGTTTATGGATGGGATGGTTAGGAAGGTAAATGCAAGAGTTCTGGGAAGAGGGGCGAGTATGCAGTCTGTTGGGGATGAGAGGGCTGAATAAGTGCGTCATTTATTGTTCGCCGATGATACACCACTGGTGGCTGATTCGAGTACGAAACTGCATAAGTTGTTGACTGAGTTTGGAAAGGTGTGTGAGAGTAAATGTGAATAAGAGCAAGATCATTAGGTTCAGCAGGATTGAGGGACAAGTTAATTGGAGAGTAAGTTTAAATGGAGAAAAATTGGAGAAGTGAAGTGTTTTAGATATCTGGGAGAGGACTTGGCAGCAAATGGAACCATGGAAGCGGAGGTGGGACATAGGGTGGGGGAGGGGGCGAGAGTTCTGGGAGCGATGAAGAATGTGTGGAAGGAGAGAACATTATCTCGGAGAGCAGAAATGGGTATGTTTGAAGGATTAGTAGTTCCAGCAATATTATATGGCTGCGAGGCATGGGATATGGATAGAGTTGTGCGGAAGAGGGTGGATGTGTTGGAAATGAAAAGTTTAAGGACAATATGTGGTGTGAGGCGGATTGATCGAGTAAGTAATGTAAGGGTAAGAGAGATATGTGGTAATAAAAAGCGTGTGGTTGAGAGAGCAAAAAACGGTGTGTTGAAATGGTTTGGACATAGGAACAAATGAATGAGGAAAGGTTGACAAAGAGAATATATGTTTCAGAGGTAGAGGGAACGAGGAGAACCGGGAGACCAAATTGGAGGTGGAAGGATGGAGTGAAAAGGATTTTGATCGGTCGAGGCCTGAACATGCAGTAGGGTGAAGGGCGTGCACATGATGAGTGAAATGGAATTATGTGGCATACCGGGGTCGACGTGCTGTCAGTAGAATGAACCAGGACATGTGAAACGTCTGGAGTAAACCATGAAAAGGTCTGTGAGGCATAGATGTGGATAGGGAGCTATGGTTTCGGTGCATTACACATAACAGCTAGAGACTGAGTGTGAGCGAATGTGGCCTTTTTCGTCTGTTTCCTGGCGCTATCTTGCTGACGCAAGGGATGGCGATGCTATTTCCTGTGGGGCGGAGCGGTGTCAGGAATGGATGAAGGCGATCAAGTATGAATATGTACATGTGTATATGTGTATATGCATGTGTATGTACATGTATTTATATATGTATATGTTGGTATGTATATGTATATATTGTGCATATATGTGCATGTATGTATACTTGTGTGTATGTAAGTGAATGGATCTTTCTTTGTCTGTTTCCTGGCGCTACCTCGCTATCGCGGGAAACAGCAATCAAATATAATGGATAAATGA
>JAYMFT010309023.1:0-10144 GCA_038088735.1 Panulirus argus | reverse complement strand
GATAGATAGATAGATAGATAGATAGATAGATAGATAGATAGATAGATAGATAGATAGATAGATAGATAGACAGATATATAGACAGATAGATAGACAGATATGTAAACAGAGAGACAGACAGACAGACAGACAGACATACATTCACTCTCATGCATCCACGATGTAATATTTTCTGCACCTCACAACGCTGCAGATTCTCTTGTGTCGTATGATCACAGCTGTTGAAAATAATGTTGCGTCATGAGCTTACGCCACTAAAGGATCGATTGAATCACAAAGCCACACGATGAAAAAAAGAGAAATCATCGCAACTTACACACATAACACTAGATGGTGCTTACTGCAATGTAATCTCATAACACTGTACAGGTTGATTGTATTTTAAACTCAAAACACAAACGGGTCTCGTAACAGTGAGTGGTCCACTGTATTTTAAGTCCAAAACACCAACGGGAGTCATAACGCTGTAAAGGTTTGTTGAATTTTAAGTTCAAAACTCTCGTGGAAACTTACTGGACAGCTATCCGGGAGATTTTCATTGTTACGCAAATTAAGCAACACCTGTGAAGTTTGGTGCATTAGAACCTCACAGTACAGGAAGAACCCACTGCATTCTAAGTTCAGAGCAACAGGGGGCCTAACGCTATTAGCTCGCAACACCAAAGTTCCCTGTTCCGCAATCTCAAAAAAAATTTTTTTAGGGTCTTGTCAGTTTAAAACAGTTGCTGAGAGAGTTCACTGAACCGTCAGCAAGACTGAAATGTCTCTTTCAGTCCGGAGTTTAGAACGCTGGATTCCACTTGCTCTGTTTGGAGACTACGCAACACTCGAGGTGTTTTACGCGTTCGTTCTCTCAGGCTCGCTGCTGACACGAGACCAGGGAGAAGTCGCAGATGATAACGCGAACGTCGCAAGCTGTCAGCTCCTCCGAGCAAGCCAACAGGTTCTGCAGGCTGTATAACATGGCGAGCCTCGTTACTTTAATTGCTTGTCTCTCTGCTGCCCGAGAGTTGTTCTCTCTCTCTCTCTCTCTCTCTCTCTCTCTCTCTCTCTCTCTCTCTCTCTCTCTCCGCAGGCTTTCGTGTGGGAGGTGAGTGCGGTGCATCTCTCGTTAGTATGGGCATGTCTGACACTCTACACTGTTTGCTTCTTTCTTCACGAATTCCCTGAACTTAGATCGTTTAACTGTCTTCTCCCTCTCATTTAAAACAAGGGACTGTACTCTCCAGAGTCTTGTTAACAAAGTCTGTCAATAACAGGTGTCTTGTTTCATCGATTTTTAGCTGTGCGACTCTATTGCTCTGTAGCCAGTGCATGTGGTTCGTCTTTAATTAATATTTGAGAGGAACGAACGACTAACTGACCTGATATCTCATCAGAAAATGTGTGTGAGGAGTCTGTTGTTCAGGATTTGCTTCACAATGCTTCATGAAGATCCGAGACCAAAAGTGAACCTTTAATTGTCTCTTTATCTCTTAAAGAGTTTGAACGCTCCTCTTGATCCGGACCTGTTCCATAATGCCACCTGGAGAATCAAGATAAAAAGTGAACCACAAATAGACTCACTATCTCTTAAAGTTTTTGATGCTTGTTTTGTTCCGGATCTGCTTCATACTGCATGACATATTCACGTTCACTTTAACTTCTGACTTTCCTATGAATATTTCCTTCAGACATATTAGTCCTGCAAGGTATTTTTTCCTATCTTTTATTTCATGCTCAACTTGTTTCCCGTCCAGCGTGTTGCCGGAGGGAATAGAGGATGGAGAGAAAGTCTTTCATTCGCTACCCTTTCCTTCCACTGCTTTTACAGGCATATGCATTTCTTTCAGTAATCTTGAGGCCAGACCACCTCGCCTGGACCTTGGATTTGTGTATGTACGTACGTATGTAACTCTACGTAACTCTCTCGCTGAAAAAGAACTCATTCTGCTGTTCCAGATCTGGGTCATAGTGCTCGAAAACCCAGTGGGTTAAGTACGTGTATTCCTCCTCTGAGACCCTTTCAAGGAAGTTACCAATCACTGTATGACTAGATAACATTACAACTCTATCTCGTCAGACTAACGCTTGTCTAAATCCGACGGAATGCCATTAGGATTCCCTCCTGTCCAGCCTCCCTTGGGTTGAGGAGACGAGGGTGAGAGGCTTTTAGTGTAGCACTGTTATGCCCTTGGACACCTCGGCCCGGGCTACCGAAGCTCTCGATCGCTCGTGAGGTAAGACGGGAGAGAGGAAAGGCGTGATTAGCACCGTCTTACACTTGATGGTCTGCCGCTTGGCGAGTTAACTCCCTCTCCTTCCTTCTCCCCATCACCCCTCTCCTCCTCTCCCCATCTCCATTCCACCCCTATTCCCCTTTCCCCTCACTTCTCGTCTTCTCCCTTTCCCATTGCTAGCCACCCTCCGTCTCACCACTACTCTCCCTCTCCTATCCCTTCTCTGACGTCTCTCGAATTCCCTTCCACACCTCCTGTCCCTTCCTCTCCCAATTTCTTTCCCCTCTCGACCTCACTTTCCCACTCAACCCCGGGCGAGACCAATTGGTCTCCGACTATCGTGTGGACGACGGTTAATTACCTCCACGCGCCCAGGTGACACACTCATCAACTCCCGCCGCTAATTACTCAACATCTCTAATCGCCACTGATTGAGGTGGTTGGTCAGGTGGGTGATAAGGTGGGAATGAACGGCTGCAGAGGGTGGATGCAGTGGATGGGCCACGTAAGTGGATAGTCGTGGGTTGGGGAAGTATGATGGCGGAGTGGACGTTTCTGTCTGCTCTTCGAGTTTGTCCAACTCGCTCTGACTCTACACGCAGTTTTCCTTCGAACTGGCCACGTGTCCCTCATTTCATGTCTTCATCGAATTTCGAAATTTTTCAGGTGAATCCCGTCTCTTGGTCGTTGACGTACATGATGAAAAGTATGGGTCCCAGGACTGAGCCTTGCGGAACTCCACTAAACACGTGATGACAGTCGGTTGTTCCCCATCTGGTACTACACTTTGTTTCCCTTCTGAGAGCCAGTGCGCTATCCACGAGCAGGCTCGATCTCCTATGTCGTGAGGCTTTAAATTTCTTTCGCAGTCCCTCATATGATAGTTTGCCGAAGGCTTTACGATTGGCCAAGGATATAACAGCAGAGGGCAGGTGGCGAGATGAGCAAGAGGCTACTGGAAGAGGAGATTAGCCAGACCAGTATTTCATACAACTGTTGTTCCTTATCTAATTGAAACGTGAGTATGGACATCTGTGATGACGACGCCACATGAACATTAACCTCAAACAAGAAGATCCCGGAACACACTCACGTCTAGAAAGGGCAGAGGCTACCAGGACAAACAAATTCGAAAAGGACTGGTTCATGAAAACGAATAGAAACATATTCATTACAGTGTCGATGGGAAAACTAAAACGAAGTATCACTTTTAAACAGGGATACAATGCAGCACGCTAATGGAACTGATGTATCCAGGGTCACATTCTAAGATTACGAGGCTTGATCACATCAACTAAAGAACCACCCAAGGAAAAAGCGGACCTGGCTAGACTGAGTAGTTCTTGTCACCTTCCGGAGAGCCAAGGAAACTACTCTCTGCGAAACCTACGATCGTGCCTATCCCTACCTATTCCCCTATACCCACACATCTCGTCTCCAAAACACACTTGCTGAATCTGCAGGCGATGCCAAAAAGGGCTCTACGATTCGTCACAAGCGAAAGTAACCCCTACACAGAAAACACAGAGGAACAACGTGGACGACTGCAAATCAAAGCAACTGGCACATACTTAAGGAACACAGAAGATGCGGCAGAGGCAAGAAGATAACGATGGCACACGCTATACACATACCAGAGACCTCGACATCAGTACAGGCATGGGGCACCCTTGGTTTCCAGGATGCCTCACAGCACCGAGGGATCTCCCAGCCATCCACCTCACTATAGGCACACCCTCAGTTTGCCAGGGTGTATGAATATGGCACACACACACACAAAAAAAAAGTTTCCAGAAGGCTTCCCCTCCCCCTATCCATCTATACATACATACAGACAGACAAACAAACAAATACACACGCACACACACACACACACACACACACACACACACCTCTGCCATTTCAAAACTACACCTTCCTCTGTCTAGCTTCTTCCTCTTCCCTCTCTAACCACACGATCGAGAGAAAAAGAAAGAAAATGGGTCGGAAGGTGGGCCAGACTCGAGGGTGAGGGAATGACCCAAACTGATTGGTAGGGAAAATGAATCTGATCGGCGGGTGGGAAAGTGGGCCGAAGCAGTGGGTGGGTGGGGAGGCGAGCCAGACTCATGGGTGGGGCGGCGGGCCTGACCAGAGGGACGGTGGAACAAGGCATCGCGGGAGGCCGCGAAGGAAGTCCTGGAACGGGAAGATGGATGGATTGGCACCGAGAGAAAATCGAAGTTGTGCAGAGGTGATGGATGTGAGCGCTGGAGGGGAGAGCGTCCGGAGGGCTCGAGAGGGAAAGGAAGGGAAGAGGAGCGTTGGGAAAGTTGGAGAGAGAGAGAGAGAGAGAGAGTAGACTAAAGAGTTGCCCCAACGTCGAGAGAGATGAATGGACTGAATTCTATCCCAGCTACTGAGTGGGTGGGAGGCAAGAGGTGTGACCAAGAAGAGATAGATAGAGAGAAAGAATAAGAAAGGTAGAGTGAGGAAGATGAAAGAGGAAATGAGGAAAGAGGATATAAAAAAAAAAATATATTCGAAAAGAGAGATGGAGAGATTTAGACAGCGCACTTCAATAACTCAGCTAAAAATCTGGTTTTGCATTCACGACAAAGGATATTACCCCCTGAGGTTTAAGACAGTGCTGGAGAAACTGTCATTCTACAACTCCCAAAGGCAGTACACCTGATTGTTTGAGAAGAAGACCCCCCATAGCCTTGGCTCCCGTGCATGCTCGGCCATCACGTGCTTCGGAGATGCACGTGTTTCGTCTCCACCGTCACTGACACCAACCAGGTGGAGACCATCCTGACTGTCAGCAATTCCTCCGACAACAAGGGTCAAGAATTCTCCCTCACTTGCTGATAGTTGAATGTCCAGGGGCCGCTGACGTCGATCCTGACGTAAAACTTCATGGCATACGTACACCATACGTCATCGTAAGTACACTGCACGTTTGGGGAGACTGCTGGCCTGCTGGCACCCCCCTTTGTATAAGGAACGAAAGATGAACACGTCTCCTCGTGGGGCTCTGTTCAAAGGTTCAAAGTCGAAACTCCCTCTGTTTACGATGGGGCTGATGCTGGCCTGGGAGACGTTTGAATCTCACGTACTCTGTGGGTACATCAACAGACTTTCAGCTGAGTTAGGCGTGTGGGACCAGCAACAGACGGAAGCCATATTGGGGACGAGCCAAGGAACAGTCACACACCAGCAGGGATTTCCTGGAAGTGACCTAGTCTCGCTGGCATTAGCCTAACAACAGTGATTCCAGACTGCATCGAGCTACTAGTGTGTTCCAGTAGCTAAGACAAACAGCAGCTAAGGTAACCGTCTCAATTCTTCAAGACGCCGCCGCCACCTTGGACTGGACGACCTGCCGCCAGTCGCAGTGTTAGAGCCGGGCTTCAACCACCTAACGGTCTTTAGTCCACTTAGGGGAATAAGCTACCCTCGTACACCAATTCAAAGAGATCGTGTTGCCCAGATGTGCAACGTCAGTAAAGCTTCGAGACGTAAGTGGAACGTCTTTCCCTCCCACCGTCACTGCCCCATGGAATCCGACCGTCAACGTAGTCATCAACGGGGAACAGTTACCACCCGCGACCCAGGACGAGCGTGTTCCACACGACAACGTCGCCCGGCTGACCCACTCCAGAGGATGCGTGGCAACGTCGCGTCAACCTGGCATCAACGCAGCGTTGGTGAACAGTGTGGTGATCCGCGCCTTTGACCCTCGACCCTCGACTCTCGAGGCCCAAGTCAGCTGTCACATGGGTCAGCCTCGAGCCGAACCTCAGTGAGATCATTGTGCAAGTGCAATTAGTGATCATCAGTTACAGGGACCGTATTATGCTAGGGATCGGATTATAATACTTCATAAAGAACGTGATTGCTCGCTGCAGAGATGTGAGTGAGCCCCACTCAAGGAAGAGCGGCGCCGATTACGTCCTCCCAAAACTTAAGTACCTGATGATTTATGATTTGTAGCGTGACTTTTTTCCGAGTGAATGCTGAGTGTCATTAGATCCTGTAGCTAACACCAGTAATATTGTATGACAGTATCTGAATGCGTGATGGATTCAAACAACGCCATTATAATTACGTAGATCCATTCTGGCCTACACGTTATCTACTTATCACGCTCAATACTGACATCAAATGTTTTGTGTATGGTAGGATCAACGATATCCGACAGAGACATCCGTGGTAACTTCCCACAGCTTAAACTCATTTACCTAACGAGAGAAAACAATTGAAAATTCACCCCTACATACTGCACTAGTTTGGTGGTGGCGTGATCACGAGGCGTGGCGAGGCTCAATCAGTAAAAGCTTGGGTAAGGACCGTATAGCGAGTAGGAGTGCTTGGCTCGCTTTGTCGGGCTGGATGATATTTAGGGCGCTAGAGGCGATGCTACTGGTGTATACGGCAGATGCTGGGTATGTATAGACCAGACTGAGTGAGGGGCTGGCTGCAGGAGCGCTATAGGCGAGGGTGAAGACTAGGCTTGGAGACAAGGTGAGGCAACGCTTGACTCCACGCGGTCATGGTAAGAGACCTCACACTCAGCGAGCTCAAGACAACACACTCAGCTAATGTTATAATGGTGAACCACAGCCTTCCGTGATACAGAGTGTTATGAACGCGGTCACTGTAGAGGACGGAGGCTTGTCCACCGCCGCAACACTCAATTCGATTTATCAATAGCCAACGGAAACAACTTCGTCAGCAGAATTGTTCGTCACTGTTTCCTTAGGGGAACTTGATACGACGTGGTTTGAACAGTTAGATTCAAACACACGTGGATTATCTAACCATTGCTAACAAATTTCCAGCTCCAGAATTCAGTGTGTTATCCCTGCCACTAGTTGTGGAGGTCCCTCTTCCTAGGGCGTCCTTCCAGAGAGGCGAGACTTGGAATGTGCTAGCCTCTGGGTGCTGGATCAACATGGAAACTTACTTGAGAAGTTCGGCCCCAACTGGAGTGTTCTCCAGCGCGTCTCACAGTTGGCTTGAGCTTCCTGGTCTGTTACTCTGATGCGTGACACAGAAGGCTGTGGCTTCCTGGGCTGCTCTTGGCACAGGGTATAGGTTGTCTCTAGCAAAACAAGACAATATAGACAAAATTAAAGAAGATCTCTATTGGCATTAGAAGTTTTTATTTCATTATGGAAGTATTGAGTTAATGGAATCATTTTCACGTATTACGCTTCAGTCAGCAAGACCTGAAGCAGTTATAGGTAACTCGTTAGGAATTCATGACCGACTGAGAAACCTTTCCCTCCTCCACACCCGACTTGCTCTACCAGCCCCCATCGCTCGGTGAAATGTAGCGACGAATACCGAAAGCAAGACCCGGGAATTATATATATTCTTTCTCAGGTTTCGACAACGTCTTCTTCAGGAGGATAATGATGCCTCCTGGCAGGTACGCGAGCTATATATGTTTGGATCAAGGAACTGGAGACAGAGAAGAGCCGCTGCCTCTTCGTCGATCCATCAGTTGTGACTATAAATCTTGCGTATCAGCCGAGATGATGCCATTATCCTCCTGAAGCAGACGTTGTCGAAGCTGGGTCAGGAGGATGAATTCCTGGCTCTTGCTTTCAGTCTTAGTTGCTACCTCTTTTTCACCCATTTTGTCGCGAAGGATGACATCCAACACACTCACAGTAGGTAGATAGTGTTGCGCTACGCTGGTAATACTTGCGAATCCAGCCAATCTAATGTAGCCCTACCCTACTTAGATTAGGTAGGGTTATATTAGCATGCTCAGGTCAGGTTCTTAGTGCTGAGGGACTAATCTATTAATTGCTGTGTATAGCGAGAATGACTGATGATGTACATCGAATTTTGATGTCAAACTCTACAAACACCCAAGCGTTTTTCTATTGTGATTACTTACTTGTACGAACTAGCACCTGAGCAAACACACACACACACACACACACAATTTAGCGTGGTTATCCACTTTCGTAGCATCAGGGGACCTAAATGATTTGCATCCTGCCAATGAATCTGTCGAACTCTATATCTAGCTTCGATAAGAGAACATATATGGTGGTGGTGAGATTGTATGAACACTGATATTTAATTGGCAACGTTGGGACTGTTGTCGAGCCCCAGCGGTTCCAATGAGCTGATTAATTCATTTAGAAACTTTTGACAAAATTCCTGTGGCTTCACTGTAATTTTTATATTTTTTCATCAGTCAATTTGAGCCTCTTTTTCCTCCCACATTTTCCACATGGATACTGTTCAGTGACCAAAAGTTTTTATATAAAGTTTAGTGAACGGATGATGGAGCCGTTCTCAAATTTTACCTTCAAGTTAATTTCTCAAAGCACTTCACCACGGAGGTCCAGTGATGGATGTAATTTCAGTGGCGATCAACCTCTTGTTGACGTTCTGATTCACAATAATCAAGTATGCAATAATTCCATAGGCCAACAATTTCATAAACCCAGACGACATATCTGAATCCCTCGCGTTACGAGAGCCGGTGAGCATATCACGTATCCTTACCCGACTTACCATAACATCTCTTGGTCGAGTGGCGTGAAACGTACGGCATGATGCCCAAATTTAAGGCCGACGACTTAGTATTCAGTCTCGTCCACGTCCTCCTGTCCACAGGGCTGATACAACGGAGAGTAAATGTCAGGGTCTGGCTGTGTCCTCCCGCGCACTGACGGAGGGACGCCGAGCACTTTACAAGATGCGAGATACCGTGAAATCATTGGGTTACGTGCTTCCCTGAGACCTCGTCTTCACAACTCCCTAAGATTATTACTCCAGGAATAGTTCCGTCCCATCAAAGAGAGGAGAACGTTGACTGCCTGTCATACAGGTATAATTCGAGTGCTAGATGATCCTCTTCTCCCTTCAATCGAATTCTTTTTATCTATACTCACTCTACTGATAAAAGGTAAAGCTTAATCAAACGTTTTACAGAAAATGCATTTGAATTACCTGTTGCAAACGTTCCTGCATATCCTGTGTGAGGGGATTTGTGTGTGTGTGTGTGTGTGTGTGTGTGTGTGTGTGTGTGTGTGTGTGTTTGTTTCTTCTCTACATCACTATATTTGCTATCACCTCTACGTCACAATGACACTTTTCTTTTCATCATCGTAAGCACCAGCAACCACTCATAGACCAGAGTCCGGTAACGTCTTCCTTAGCCTCACTAATGTGTACACATTTACTATTTACGTAGCATAACGAAATCTGTGAATGTTTACCAATATAAACGTGTGCAGCAGATGCGATGGATATTTTCCTAAATCATAAAATAATTTCCAATATAGGCCAGGGACAGAATTTATCAGGCCATGAGAAAATTAACGACCCATAAAGGATATAATCACCTCCGCGGCCAGATACGATATATCACAAGTCGAAGTTTATTCAAGTCATGCAAATGATGTATAGAATACCGTGAAAATATATGCCTCTGGGCAACTGAAGGGTATGGAATAAATTTCAGTGGTGGTGCCTGAAATTTTCTCCATGAAAGTGAAAGTAATGTAGGGTAAAAGGGAAAGTGAACCGCGAGCGAAGGCAGCACTTCTGCTGACTAGGCTTCGGTCATCCGGACGCACACATACACACAGAGGCCGATGCTCTTGGCTTAGATAAGGTCACGAAGCAGCTCATAAACTTGATGGCAATTACTGATAACTTTGTCCGGGAAATATTATACCTATCATTAGATCTAGGTTAATAGCTTCTTTCTGGGTACGACAGTAAGCTTTCTTAAATGATGAGCTTTCGTCTATAACTATATTGATAGTCAATCCATCTCCGTGTCTATACAAAAGAAAATACATTAACATATACACACATTCTTCTGTGTATATATATGTATATTATATATATATATATATATATATATATATATATATATATATATATATATATATATATATATATATATA